>JAJMCJ010000012.1:0-85095 GCA_030572875.1 Wickerhamomyces kurtzmanii | reverse complement strand
ATATCCGTCGCCAATAACAGTTCCACCGGCTTCTTCAGCATTCGAAATCAATTCACCCTTTTTGTATAAATGATAATATCTAAGTTTTGTGTTTTCCTTCTCTTCTGCTAGCGGTTTGTTTTCCTGACAGAATTCTTCAACTTCTGTAGCTAAATGAGAGCCTTTACTTTTTTGTTTAGGTTTCTTTACTTTTGTGGTTTTGTTTTGCAAAACCCATGGAACCAAAACATCCTGAGGCATTCCTTCTTTCCATCCCCGTCTAGAGTTTTCTTGTTCTAGAGCCCAAACGTAAATCAATGCCTCACCGCCTGATTTTAGCTTAGAAAGTATGTGTTTTATAGCCTCGATCCTTCTTTCTAGAGTGGAAAAATGATGGATGACTGCTATACTGATTGCAAAATCCTAGGAACATGTTAGTTTCAGTCAAAGGTACCGTACGAGACATAAGGTGCACTTACAAAAGTATCTTTAGGATGAGGTAAGGACAACCCATCGCTCACCAGAACTTCGTGTCCAGATTCATGAGCACAACCAACCAGGCCGTCTGACCTGTCACTGCCAACCATATAGACGTTTCTATTGATACCCAAATATTTACCATTACCACATCCAACATCCAGTCCAACTTCGCCATTTTTCCTGCCCTTCAAAAACTGGTCAACAATAGGCCACGGCTTGAGCTGCATTAGTATTTTACGTGTAGTGATGGATATTGTTCTTATAAGTTGCTTACTTTGTATCTAGTTTGAGAAAAGTGTGATGCAATCTCATTATACACAGTGTGAACATAGACTTGTTCCATCAAAGCAGGATCAAGTGATTCATCTATTTTTTGGTCCATCCTCCTCTTTTCCTTTTTTTTATTTCAAGATTTCTCTCGGTTTTGTAGCTGCGATGAGCCTAATTAAAATAAAAATTTGACTATTTTTCAAAGATTTTTACAAAACCGCGAAGAAATGACAGTGCACAAATCATGAACCATCAAGAAAAAAAGTGTCACACAAATAAAACGTCGAAAGAGTTCATTTTGGTTGGTATTACTTGGTAAAGATTTGAACTTACTCTACGAATAAGGCCACTCCTACCAACTGGACCACTTGGATTTGATCAGTATTGGTTCAAGTTAGACATCTAACGCGTTCAGCATCCTCATTCCAACTTAAGAACAGCAGAACCATAAACCACTTACGCAAGATGTCAGAGCCAGAAGCAACGAAGATCAAATCAAAAACAGAAACCAGGAAATCAGTTTCGACAAGACAAAAGGTTGTACTTTCAGTGTTCTGTGTTGTATTTTTATTGGGGTTACCTTTGTGGTACAAATTGACAGAAATATACAGAGCACAGTTACCTTCAAGTTTTATAACCTATTTAAACGATAATTTCAACAGTGATGTCAAGATTGAAGTACCAATATACATAAACACGACAGATGGTTTTGTATTTAGCGATATAGACAAGGCAGTTCAGGTTCAGATAGATTACGAGTTAAACGAATTGAGTAAATTTGACAAATTAATTGTCAACTGGAGCATCAAAGTTTTGTTGCTAGAAGAAAATACTAAGATAGGTAAGGATGATTATTTGTTGGAGCTGACATTAGGTGACACTGAAGGAATATCAATAGATGAAGTGGATAGAAAAGCTACATTATTTTATACTTTGGATTCAATTAAGAATAACGATCTACCGTTCTACGCTGCTCAGACTATTTTATATCACATTTTTAGTCCAGAAATTGAATTGTTTAAGTCAAAGAATCAAAATAAAAATATAAACTCGATTAACTATTCCCCAAATTTACAATTATCTTTCAAACTACTGACTGGTGATGGGTTTCCTGTGGGTTGGGATATAGACGATGCTCTAAATACTTATTTCAAGCCATTGAGGGAAACTTTGAAGCAGTTTGTTAATTTTACAATTGATACAGAAATCAAATATTTTAACGAGTTAAATATAAACAATACAGCCGAAGGAATTGAGTTGAAAGATTTATCAACAATAATTGATTTTTCTGAATGGGATATCTCGAATTCCTATAACTTACCGACGCTAAATTTCATACTATACTTTCCATCTGAAAAACACTCTCCATTAAGAATTAGAAAAGAAAAGGATTCTCAAAACAAAAACACATTCTTAATACCTCAATGGGGTTCAATAATATTAATGGAAGAACACTTACAGCCAAATTCAAAACTAACTGTTACATTTTTGCAGTCTGTTTTAGAAGATTTTACTTCTGAACTATTTACATTATTAGGTTTGCCAAAAAACCCAAAAAATCCATTTATTCGAATCGACAGTATCATGAGGTACACAATTGTCTCAAACTTAATAAAAGCGACTGAATCTTTGAACTCATTATTGAAATTATCGGAATCATTACCAAATATGTCGATTCCAAAATCTGTTTTGAATAACGTAAAATCCGCTTTGGATCTGAGAAATTCTGTGATTGGAGAAATTTCACAAAAGAATTGGAAACAGGCCATAGTTGATTCATCAAAATTTCTTCAATTTAGTGATGCTGCATTTTTTGATAAAATGATGGTTCAGCAAACTTTTTTTCCCCAGGAACATAAAATTGCTGTTTATCTACCATTACTAGGACCTATTTGTATCGTTTCTACGATTGGTGTCTTAAGGGTTTTAAAAGAGTTGAGAAGCACCTTATAGTATACAATAATTAATATAGAATTATAACTTGTATGCATATGTAGACTTATTATAAACGAAAAAAACAATACAATGATTGTATGTTCAGATCAGTAAAACAGACAAGTTGGTCCTCAAAGAAATACGTCTGCTTAAAGGAGCAGTTCAAATATTGCCTCTTTCAAAAACCCTCTAATATTTATTACAAGGTAATTTTGTAACTTAATTGAAAGTATCGAAACAAACTCAACTATTAACTTTTCAAAAATGTTAAGAAATCCAAGCAATTAATATTTTCGCTGTCAGGATGATCTTTTATATTATTGATTGAATACTTATTCTTCTGTCCGTCAGCATCATCGTAACAAATAGTAACCTCAGTAGTATCTTCATATTCGTCTTTTTCATAAATTATTTTTGGTATTACAACATCATTAGACGATTTCCTTCTGTTGGAGTGAACAGCTTTTTTTGGGATTATTATAGATAGGTTTTTAAAATCAGATTCGGGTTTGCAGCTTTCTGATCCACTGAATGATGTCTTGGGTGAAACCTTTTGGTTGGAATCAAAGGTGTTGACATTGTTAACAGTCTGAACCGATTCGAAGTTCAAAGCGTACTTCTCAGTAACTATATTAATCTCAGGTAATGAATTACTAAAACTATTCATGGTCGAATAAAAACTATTCTGATTAAAACTTATTCTGTTGGTTGATTCTGATCTCTTCCTTGAATGTCTCCAGGGTTTCTCTGTCATAATGAACACTAAGGATTGAATAAAACAGTTCATAGAATAAACTGAGGAAGTAGCGATAATAAAACTGAACGGAACCTCTCTTAAATCCTTAAGTCTAAAACACATGGTCTCCAAAACCATGGGAATTACCCACAAAAGAAGATAAGAAATTGGATAAAACAAAAGTAAAGTAACTTCCTTGTCAATTTCAGCTTTTAATTTCTTGAATTTCTGACCGTTATGGTGAAGTAATTCGTTCTGTAAGTCAATGGTATGATCCATAGTAGCAAAGCTGTTCTCATGATCTGAGATCGGTGGTTCCTTATTTTTGAAATTGAAGCATCGCTTCCAGCATGATTTCTTATTGTTTCTAAAATCCTGAGGAAGTGATCTATGTTTTGAGTGATAGACATTATTGGATTGGATCTTAATATAAATGAAAATTGCGACAAAAGTTGTTATGCTAGTTAATATGGTGAAGAATCTAAATAACCAGCAGACAACGACTGCATACCAAATTGGACTGAAAGGAACATGACATGTAAAATCAGCAGCATAACCTTTTTTATTTATAAACACCAGAGATGACAAAATAATTGGAACAAAAAAAACTGCTATAAAAATATAGCGTTTAATAGGATACAATCCCCCTTCGTACACCAAAACAGTGTTTTCACTATTCTCTGATTTTTCAGATTTAGATTTATTCATCAAATCCCCACAATTGAGTATCTTTTCATGTAAGAATCGAAAGTTCAGTAATCTTCTAATATAGGTACCGAATGATTTCAACGATAATCTCTTCCAAAAAACCACTTTTTTTTCATAATATTTACAAAGATTTGGTGTGAAAACCATTATTGCAAAATGAATGGAAAAGAAAAACATTAAAATATCAGAGGCTACTGCTGTAACATTTATCAAAAATCCAAATCCATTACAAAATCTTCCTGGTTCATTGATTTTCTTGGAATATAAAGAGAAACCATGATATACTAGTAGAAAAATAGACTTGAATAGATCGTATACTAGCAAAACTAAAATCATTTGTAATCTGAACACTTCTTGCCTTTGTGCTACCATTAAAAACCAAAGAGACAATGCCAAAATTCCTGCGACTATACTTATTGATGAAACGGAAATTTCAATAATATGCAAAACTTTTAATTCTTGAAATATAAAGGGATTTTTATTTTCAGTATTCATTACTGCCATTTCTTACTTTCATTAGACATTCACTTGTTCCAAACATTCAGAAAATATATATAGCAGAAAGTAGTACTTTCAATCTCAATTAATATACTGTAAAATATTCCAGGTACTGAAGAGCACTGAAATCGGAATTGTTACTTTTCTTACTTAAAAGAGTTTATTTAACCTTAATTATCAATTATCTAAGGGTAATATCTCTTCGAATTTCCAATTATGATTTTTGAAAACCTTATCCTTTCAACTTGACAACATATGTGAGAATTCTGAATTCCGAAACGAGTATAAACCAAACGTCTTCAAAGAAATTAAGATTGAATTACGTCCTGGAGAGGAAACAGTTAAGATAGCGTATAGTCAAAGTTCTGCTCAGTTGCTCAGAATTATTGCCAATACAGTAACGAGATTTTCAAATAATACTTACAAGCCATAGTAATTTGGTGTTGACAGTGACTGACTGACTACAGTGACATTTATTCAGGTTCTAATGACTCCCTGCCTTCCAGGCCTGTTTCCAGATACGCTTGGAATTATTCAGGCTAGTTCGAGTATAAATATTAGGGTTCGACGTCGATTTGGTAGCTTCAAAGAATTGATTTGTTTGCTATCATGAAGACCCAAATAAACTTTCCGTATAGAATCATGACAACAATTATCAGCTATTCATTTCTGGTTATAATAGAAATTGAGGAGAAAATGGCTGTGTAATACTTTTCATATTTAACATTATAGTTCTAGATGTGATACATATGGCGGAATTAGATGTAATATCGATTAGCAATCGGTGTAATTGTGCGTCAGTGAACCTTAAAATATACAATTGAGTAATGATTATCAGTAATTAAATACTATTGTTTTGTTATATGAAGATAAATATTTCTATTTATTGAGTTGGTTATTACAAGAGTTTCTTTCATATTGCGCTTCAAACTCGGCAAGTAATTAAACGTAATAGCAGACGTCGTCATTCGTGATGGCAATACAGACAGGGCCTGTAGTTTCTGTTACACAAAACTTTAAGTTGTTTTCCAGTTCTGAAATTATCTTAAATAGATAATTAGTTATATATCTCCTTGAGTTCATGAGCTGCAAACCTACCTAACGTGAAAAATAAAGAATATGGCAAATATTACTTGTTTACCTTTTGATTAAGACACAGCACTATATACATATATTTCCGAGGATACCACACACGTGATCTTGCATTATCCCGAAAAGTGACAGGAGTTTCAGTTAAAAAAATTTCATCATTTCAGCCTATGATTGGAAAACCGTTTTCTAGGTAGATTCATGATATTTCTCTGTTTTACCACAAATGAGCCTAGAAATTTTTTATTAAATCACATAATATATGAGCCAGATTAGTGAATGAAAATCATCGAACTTCATAAAAGAACAGATTGATAAACTTTATTCTATCATCGTTTTTTTATTTCCAATCAAGTGGAAATGAATAAGCGTAATTACTTCTGTGTTATACTGCCAGTAACTGCATTGTCGTTTACACTATTCTCAGGTATCGCTTTGAGTCTACCAAGCAGCAATGATTTGGATATATACAATCCGAACACATCGGACTATCTGAGATGTGTATTGCTAAGCATAATAGGTCCTCCATTTCTATTAGTTTCGCTAAAAGTTTTGCTATTGATGAATTTCAGCGGTATCCAGACAACTCTTATAATGTCAAACTTTGAAGAGATATTGAAATTTTGTTTGCTGTTGTTACTAGCATACCCACAAGAGTATGAATCGTACAAGAATGATTTATGGACCTTAATTCCAAAGCAGTCATATATATTTGGTCTGTCGTGGAGTCTCTCAAAGACAGTGATATACCTGACACACATTTACTCAAATATGAATTATAACACAGAGGAATTTCTGAAACTTGTGGACGACAAAGAAAAAGAAACAGTACTTATGAATGAAGTGAGAAGAAGATCAACGCTATCAAATTGTGTTGAAGTTAGAAGGAATTCGCACAACTTAACTAAAGTGTTTTATCAGGACGTTTCAAAAGTCAACGATTACAAGTTTGAAAGTAGTGTAAACGAAAGTTTGTCTCCAGATGACATCATCATTATTGACCCTGAATCCGATTCCATTGATTTTTTGAAGAATTTTGATCAGGATCCAGTTAATTCGCCATCGAATTCGATTGTGTCAATTGACGTCGATTCTGAAACTAACAGAATTACAAACTATGGCTCTGTCACAATAAATCCAATTTCACTGGATTCCAAAAGTAGCACTGAGAAAAAACTACTATTAAAGCAACATATGCTCTATGAAAATCTTGAAGTATTTTCGCAGTGTAAAGAGTCCTTGATATATCCGATTTTAACAATTTTCTCAATGATCTTATTTACTATTGGCTCGTCTATGCTGGAATCTTTAGCATTCTATTACACACCGAGAAGCGATAATCCTAACGAAGAAGTTTTTAATCGGTTTCAAAAGTTTTTCTATAATGAGTTTTCATTTTTTTTTGTTTTAGTCTTTATTCCCTTGTTACTGATTAAATCAGTTAACTGCTTATTGTTTTTGAAATTTAGAGTCTTCAAGAACTTATTGAACAGCCTAGCAATTATTTTTTTCTTGTGTTTGGGGGTTTTCATTACTAGTATTTTTATAACAACTGTTTAGAATGTTTATTTGTTTATGTCTTAAGGTGTTTGGTTAGATTAATTTAAAGGTTTGGGAAATGATGCGACGAGAAACATGGTGGGAATGCCCAGCGTATAATACATTTTATATAAATTGAAGTAGAATATATGCAATTTTATTATAACATTGTATAAAGGTTGGTTTATTAAAATAAACTGGAACGTAAGGACCCTTTCTCAATTCTCATCGCTCAAAACCTGAAATTCATACCTTTATTCCGGATAAACTGAAAGAAATTTACATTCATTGTTTATATGATTAATACCGTTTTTACTTATACAGTTTTTTTGGTCGAAGCTTCAGTTTATTCAGACAATATTTTAAAAACTTAATTGAATAGAGCGAATTCCTCGTTATAAAATTCTAATGTCAGTTCCATTTTATAATCCAAACACTCCATTGCTCTCGAGCACTCGGCAATCATCGAAAAACTTTCTGCATTATGGCTACAGAGCTTCCAGAATTACTTTAGGCTCTTCGAAAGTAAATTATCTGTTGATATTTGCACCGTTAGGTATTGCAGCAGGATACTTTCAATGGAGTTCTTCATATATTTTTACCTTAAATTTCTTTGCAATTATACCTTTGGCTGCTGTTTTAGCTTTCGCAACCGAAGAACTAGCAGATAACGTGGGAGAAACCCTAGGTGGGCTACTGAATGCAACTTTTGGTAATGCTGTTGAGTTGATTGTCTCAATCATTGCGCTGAAAAACAACCAAATTCGAATAGTTCAGGCTTCGATGCTTGGCTCAATACTATCCAATCTACTGTTAGTTTTAGGTTGCTGTTTTATAGCTGGTGGATACAATCGGTTGCAACAAACTTTTAACCAGACAGTTGCTCAAACAATGTCTTCGCTTATGTCATTAGCTACAGCTGGTTTACTTTTACCTGCTGCGTTTCATGCTTCGTTACCTGCCAATTCTAAATCAAGTGTTGAATCACCAGACTCGAGAATTTTAGCCTTGTCAAGAGGAACTGCAATCGTCCTGTTAATCATTTATGTGCTCTATTTAGTCTTTCAACTGAAAACTCACAAGTCTTTATTTGAAACTGAAGAAACTGAATCAATGGAGGAACAGGAAGAAGAGCAAGTAGAGGAGGATTTAAGTTCATCAATTAGATCATTCGCTGCAGATATTAGTGAATCACTGACTCCACTGGCCGCAGTTGTCGTCCTGTTCGTCGTCACTTTATTTGTCTCTGTTTGCGCTGATTATCTTGTTGGTTCTATCGACGATATTGTCGAAGAGAGTGGGCTCTCGAAAACCTTTATAGGTTTGATCATTATCCCAATTGTCGGAAATGCTGCTGAACATGTCACTGCTGTGGTTGTTGCTGTGAAAGATAAAATGGACTTGGCTATCGGAGTTGCAATTGGCTCGTCGTTGCAAATAGCTTTATTCGTTACTCCATTTATGGTTCTAGTTGGTTGGGCAATTGACGTCCCAATGAGTTTGTACTTTTCAACTTTTGAAACTGCAGTGTTATTTGTATCTGTGTTTATCTCAAACTACCTTATTTTAGACGGGGAAAGTAATTGGTTAGAAGGAGCAATGTTATTAGGTACATACATCATTGTTGCATTGTCTTTCTTTTACTACCCTGCTGATGCTGTATTATGAGATGTTGAAGAATCCCTGATTTCCCCTATATACTGTTTTATATACCTCTCTTCAAAACAAGTTTCATGTTCTGAAAACCTTCAGCGCATCAAAAAATTTTTTTTTATTGCAAGTTCATTCTTGACATTATATTTCACTTTATGACTTTTGACACCTTCGAATATTTATAGACTTTTCTCTTTAACTAGACCTTTCTTCGGTCTTCTATTATTCACGCACGTATCGGTAGAATTACTAGAATTTTGTAGTGAACACATACATTCAAACATCACAAATGTTACACCCTATCCCCACTCATCTGCTGGAGCACTATAACAGTATATTACACCATTGCAGATCGTATCTCAACCTCAAATGCATCGTTTGCCGTGACATTAGAGCTACTCTCATCTGTACATACTTTGATACACACTACAAATAGTGATTGATATACACGAAACCGATTAAAGTTTTTTCAACCATCTCAGCGAAACAACTGTATATAGAAATGAAGTACAAAAAAATACTGTTTGGCTCTCTTTGATTTTCTTTTGTGAGCTTGTAATATGAAACATCTTTGTTTATACTGTATATGTCTAATGCAATCTATGCAACACAACTCGTGCGTGCAGTAAATTAGTATCTGTTATATTACCAGTGTTCAGAACACTGAAAGTCAGACATAGACTAACAGACGGTCAATTTAGCATGAAGGAAACACTTTTTTTACTCTTGGATTATGTGTATTTGAGAATCGGCCTATTTAATTGATATTTTCAATCTTTCAACCTGTTTTAGCAAAGAGTTACGCTCAAACAGCTATATCTAATCCCTTTAAGAAAAACGCGAAAAACGCGAAAAACGCGAAAAGTTCGAAGAGAAATCCAAAGGGGTAAAAGTTTTTAATTTTTATCATGCACTGAAAAATGGCTGGATGCAGAACCTACAATGAATATATAAAATAATATAAAACCAGCAAGTAATTATAATTCAGTTTTTCTGAAAACTTTGAAAAAGCTTTAAATTCTAGTCTCAATCTGAGCTTATTGAAAATTATTTAGAAGTTGTTGTTGCCTTTATACACTTTGGTCTTTAATATTCAGTTATTTTCTGTGCAATTACTAACGTCAACCTATACACGGGAGTACCATACGCGTTTATCAATTAATTAAAAGTTCTGTTTAACACAACAAAGGAAAACTTTGCAACACTTTATATATCTCACAAAACCAAATAACTACTGTTTATTGAAAGTTTACATTCCTATTGTTTTTCTTTTATTGAATAAGCTTAGTCAAGATAATACGCGAATACCCTTCATATAAGAATGTCAGATAGAGAAGCTCTTCTTATTTTTAACAAAAAGCCAGTTTCGGCGGATATGATCAAATACTTGGTTTCAACTACATGTTCAGTCATTAAAGTTAAAGAGGATGATGACTGTACATTTGAAGACGAAGATTATTCGTACCCTTCACCTCCACCATCTCCAACTCTTAATGGCTACAAGAGCAAAAATGTCTCTCTAACATTTTTTATTAAAGGTTTAATTGAACAATCCAATGTGCAAACTCCTACACTGATGTCAACTTTGGTCTATTTGACTAGACTAAGAACGATCTTACCAACAAATGTGTATGGAATTGAAACTACAAGACACCGAATTTTCATTGGTTGCCTCATTTTGGCCGCTAAGAATTTGAACGACTCTTCTCCATTAAACAAACATTGGACTCAATACACTGATGGGTTATTAGATATTAAAGAAGTCAATACCATTGAGAGAGAGCTTTTGGAATATTTGAACTGGGACCTCAAGATTTCAAACGGTGATTTATTTACATGTTTCGCACCATTCTTATCACCTATAAAGGATAGATTACGAATGGATTCTGAAAAAGCCCTATTATCCCGTCAAAATCATTACATCTCAGCGCACTCCAATAGACTGTCGCTCTCTTCATCTCAAAGCTCTCTGTCGCTGAAAATTCCAAACTCGTCTTCAACAAATACAGTGTCATCATCCGTTCCCTCATTAATGTCGTCCTTGTCATCGAACACGATATCAAGTATATCAACTATAAATTCATCAAGATCTATTAATCAAATCGTTATTCAGGAAGAATCAGAAGAACTTGAACAACAATCAGATTATGAAAGTTCAGAACGCTCCAGAACAAGAAACCTAACAGAAACACATAATATACCACCACCTTTCAAGTATCGTCCACTGAAACTGAGAAGCAGTTCAAATTCTGATAATAAACAGCAAAAACAACAACTTCCAGTACAACAGCCACAATCAAAGGCAGCTGGACTCTCAACTCCAATAAGGTCAAGGTTCTCGTTGCTTGGGGCTGGAAGAATTACAACAGCATTTTAATTTTGAAGTTTATTTATTTACGATCTTATGACTACTGGCTCAAATGGGTTTTATGTTGAGTTTTTTTTTTTTTTCTGTATTATATATGTACCATAATAATAATAGACCTTATAACAAATATCTATCATGTAAGGTAGATTCAGAAATAGATTATTAAGTGACATATTTTTTGCCTACAACAATCAGTTACAACAGTCAGTTATTATAAAATTTTTGATTTCAAAATTAAAAGTAAATTTAAGAGAGCGGAGAAGTTGAAAGTAGAACTAAAAAAGGCAAACAATGATAACATACTTAATAAGAATTTATAAACTAACTATAAAGATCATCATCTTCTTCGGCAGCACCAAAATTGGCGGCAGCACCTGAATTGGATTCACCAGAATTACCTGGAACAGTATCTTCAAAATGGAAATTTGTATATTGTCCTCTTGAGGCTTGAATTTGTTGAGCATAAGCTTCATAACGACGTAACTCAGCATCCGAAACGGAACGTTTGGCTGTTTTCATAGCTTCCTCGAAATGTGCTTTTGTGATAAATGGAACTAAATCTTCTTCCTCTTCTTCTTCAACTTCTTCTTTCATTTCAACATCACCACCCTCTTCTAGTTTGATTTTGGCCTCCTTTTCAGCATCTGCGCGTTTGTGCGCTTCAATGGAATCTTTGATTGCAAATTTAGCAGATCTTTGAACAATATAAGATAAATCAGCACCTGAAAAACCGTTTGTAGTTTTGGCAATTTGAGTTAAATCTAAACCTGGTTCTAACGGAGTTTTTCTTAATTGTGCTTGCAAAATCGACAAACGAGCACTTTCATCAGGTAATGGAACATAAATCAGTTGATCTAAACGGCCAGGACGCAAAATTGCTGGATCAATTTGATCAGGTCTATTTGTAGCACCAATAACAAAAACGTTCTTTTTAGCATTCATACCATCCATTTCAGTTAACAATTGATTAACAACACGATCTGATGCACCACCTGCATCACCTAATGAATTACCTCTAGCCTTAGCAATTGAATCCAATTCATCTAAGAAAACAACAGTTGGAGCAGCAGCTCTAGCTTTGTCAAAAATGTCACGAATATTTGATTCAGATTCACCAAAATACATAGATAATAATTCTGGTCCTTTAACAGAAATGAAATTTGCTGAGACTTCAGTTGCAACAGCTTTTGCTAATAAGGTCTTACCAGTACCCGGTGGACCAAAAAATAGAACACCTTTCGATGGTGATAAACCAAATTTGGTGTATTGATCTGGGTGTAAAACTGGATATTCGACTGTTTCCTTTAATTCATCTTTAATGCTATCCAAACCACCAATATCATCCCATGTGACATTAACGCTTTCAACAACTGTTTCACGTAATGCAGAGGGATTAGAATTACCAAGAGCAAATCTAAAGTTATCCATAGTGACACCTAATGAGTCTAAAATTTCTGCATCGATTTCTTCATCATCTAAGTCAATTAAATCTAGTTTTTCACGAATTTGTTGCATAGCAGCTTCGGAACATAACGATGCAATATCGGCACCAACATAACCGTGTGTTTCTGCTGCAAGAGCTTCTAAGTCAACACCATCAGCTAGTTTCATGTTTTTAGTATGGATTCGTAAAACTTCTAATCTTCCTGTAGCGTCCGGAATACCAATATCGACCTCACGATCAAATCTACCAAATCTTCTCAAAGCAGGATCAATTGAATTTGGACGATTGGTTGCTGCAATAACGACGACATTTGATCTAGCTTTCATACCATCCATTAAAGTTAACAACTGAGAGACCACTCTTCTTTCAACCTCACCATTAGTTTTGTCTCTTTTTGGAGCAATTGAATCAATTTCATCAATGAAAATAATTGCTGGGGCATTTTTTTCAGCTTCTTCGAAAGCTTTTCTTAGGTTTGATTCTGATTCACCTGCCATCTTTGACATAACCTCTGGACCATTGATTAAAAAGAAAAAAGCACCTGTTTCATTTGCAACAGCTCTGGCCATTAAGGTCTTACCAGTACCTGGTGGACCGTACATTAATATACCTTTTGGTGGTTTGATACCAATACTTTTAAATAATTGTGGGTGTCTTAACGGTAATTCAACCAATTCTCTGATTTGTGCCATCTGTTTACGACAACCACCAATATCATCGTAACCGACTTCATTAATATTATTTTCTTCATCTTCACGATTGATTGGTTCACCCTCACAGTGAATAACAGTGTCTTGTGCGACAATTGCAAATTCAGCCGGTTCAACCTCAACAACTTTGAATTCAACTTGTCTCATACCACCACGCACAGTAAAATGATCGCCCTTTCTAACAGGTCTATAAGCTTCGACGAAATATGGTTTCAAGTAAACATCGAATAATGAACCAGTTAAACCTTCAACGGTATCGGCAATTGGCAAAACAGAAATTCTCGATGCATATTTGATATCCGGACAAGGATGAACAGTGACAACATCACCCAGTCTAATACGCAAGTTATTACGAACAACACGATTTACACGGCAGACACCGTCCTCTAAATCATCATCGAGTAGAACAATCAAAACTGTATCTTTTCTTTTCTTACCTTTGACTTGGACAGTGTCACCACGAAAGAGTTGGAGTAAATCCATTGTATTTGAGTTAATGGCAATAACAGAGTTATCGTCATTGGTAGCATCATCAACTAACAAGGCATTGTCTTTCTTCTTTCTTCTCAAAATAGCTGTAGCAGTCAAATCTTCTTCTTTGACATCCTTTCCAGAAGAATCTAAAAGGCTTTTTTTTTCTTGAACCATTTTACGCGTACTTATTCAATTCAATTCTTTCTTTTTCTAAGTATAATTTCTACTGCTGAATGATTCAAGCTATATTAATCAGAAATCAAAGAAACCGAAATTGGATATATTGTTAAAGCAGAAAAGATAGAGGAAATTATAAATAATAATTTCGGTGGCAATTGTATATATATAGCAGGGTAACGACAATATCAAAATCAAAAGATCGAATCGAATATCACAGAAAATCTGAAAGATCAAGGTTGGCGGTGTACAATTAAGTGATAGTTACTAATATAGAATAACACAATAATAAATAGACACCTTATACATATACTTTCTAATTTTGTAGTTTCGCTAGCAGGTCTTTGTGGATTTTTCCTAGGGCTTCAAAATCGGTTTCTTTTGCTGGCCATCCAACACCTAAACCTGATGTTTTATCTCTTTTAGGAATCAAATGGAAATGGACATGATCAACTTCCTGATGTGCAATTCTACCATTGTTCTGTAGTACATTGTAACCCACGCCTTCTGGACTATCCACTGCAACTCCGGAAGCAATGGCTAATTTCTTTGCAACTGGCAACAGGTCTGCTAAGTATTCATCTGGTAAATTGTGTAGTTTGGCACCGTGATATTTTGGAATAATCAAAACATGGCCTTCAGTGGTTGGTTGAATATCCAAAAACGAGAACGATAGAGGTGTTTCGATCAACTTGAATGACGGAATCTCACCTGTGATGTGTGTTAGAATACTTCACTCATAAACTCAGATCCAATGAAAACTTACCCTTGATAATTTTACAGAAAATACAGTTGGCACAAACACTAGTCATTGTTATAACTAAAATTGAATTAAATTGACTTTATATAAATAACACTTTAAATAAAATTAAGTGAAGTGAAATGTATGGACAATGCTCCCCAAAAAATCTTGAGTAAGTTTTGGGATTAAAACCATCTCCACGTGACAGAAGTATCAAATAAACCCAGATAAATATACAGCGCCACATCACATTAAAATATTTAGTATTACACAAGTACATGTTGATATATGACAAAAGCTTTTTTTAATTTTGATTTTTAAAAACCGACCCAACTAGACAACTGTCTAGCTCCCACAGATGTAGCCATTCTTAGACCCTGTGTACCGAAAGGAAAGTAACTGACAGTGTAGTATAGAACAGCAAGAATTTCTAGTAAACTGGATATCAGAGTGAGAATAGTGGATTTAAGCTGCAAAGTTAGTAACTGTTTTCCTGATTACACGATTGATCAGATAAAGTGCATAAACACATACGACGGCCGAACAATAAATTGTACTGAAGACAGAACCGAAAAAAATAACGGTAAATGGTAACCGTTCTGTTGAGGTCAAGTGTTTTATATAAGCAACTGGTCCTTGCAAGACACCAAACGATACAACAAACAACAACGAGCCCAAAGACCATCTGCAGAGTACTGTTAGTAAAGCCCTACCATTGCGGTAGTACGAAGTGTCTAAAAAAGTACTTACAGCATACCAAACTTTCTAGGCTTCAGAGCCAATACTGGGAACAAAAAAAAAGACAGCGAAAAGCACGCAGCAGATCCCAGAATACAGCATACAAAGCCCATCAATCTTTCAAACCTTGACACTGTTTTTTGAGCGTTAGTGAATTTTGTCCAGTATGTTATTCTCACAACTAGTTATACGTACATTTAAACCAGTCGGGTTCTTGATTATTTATAGAGGAAGCATCGCTCTGTGTTAATGGAAGCCTGTTATACACGTCATTTGCAGTATCGTTTAGTGATTCTGCCCATCCTGAGAATAATGTCTTTGCACTTTCGTTGACTGAGGTGCTCGCATTCTCTTGATTACGATTTGTCCATCGAGCCCATTGTGTTCTAAGCTGTGATTCGCCTGTATCTTCCATTGAACACGGTATTTATATAATAATTGATTACCAAACGGTGATTTAGATAACTGATAATTTCAGTATTTTCTTGGTTTTGCAAAGAATCAATCGAAGCAAAAGACTAAACAATAAATAAATATATATTCGCTATAGAAACATCCGGACACCATTTAGTTTTCGATGATGATTACAAGTTAAAGGAAATTATGTTAAATACTTTGTATGCACTGTATTTGACCCACATCACAGTTAATTGGTTAAAATAGTTGATCTCATCGCTTTTGGACTCTTAAGAGGATCAGAATGATATCATTAAGATGCAATATAGACAATTAAAAAAACCGAGGTGGCTCAGACAATACTAGGACAATTCCGACCGGTAATGCAAAATGACTACAAAAAAATACGGAGGAGATTATAATCAATTTTTATATTTTTGGTAAACAAAAATTGTTGTTTCTTTCACGGCTATAGTGCTTCGTATATATTAATCAGACTCAACCACTAATCCATAATACAGGTGCTGGATACTTTTGTTCTTGTTTTTATTTATGAAGACACAATATACAGTCACGATTACAGATAGCAACTATAAACCCTAGTGATAATGGATAGTTACTTGAACTTCAATGATGAGTCGCTGATCGATTTTAAGTTCAATGACAATACATCAGTTATTCCAGAAAATGAACTATTAGATTTTTCGAATACAAATGTGGATTTAAACGCAATACGTCAAAACTCAATAAGCAACACCAATAACGACAATAATAATTATGGAACTAGTTATCAAAGCGGAAGACTTTCACCAATAAACTCACCATTTTCTCATGACACCTTATTGAACTCTTTTGGTAATAATGCATTGTCAACGTCATTCAATGCTAATGCGCAAGCCAATAATAACGATAACAACAACACAGATTTGAACAGTAATAATAACTTTGGATATTCAAGCCCTCAAGCTACAAATTTATCAAATAATGTAAACGCCCAATATTTCTCACCAACAAATAAACCTATACCTTTACCAAACTCAATTCAGTCGCGCCATTTAAGTTCCTTAAATAGCCCAAGTTCGTACAATGACCATATGAGTCCATACGGGTCTTCATTTGATACGTTAAGATCCCCACCTATCAGATCACCTAGTCTACGAAATTCAGGAATATCGCCTGCTTCCACAATACCAAAACAGCAGCTGTCTAAAGAAGAGAAGGTTCGCCGTCGCAGAGAATTTCACAATGCTGTTGAAAGAAGAAGAAGAGATTTGATAAAAGAAAGAATTAAAGAACTGGGAGTTCTAGTTCCTCCATCCTTATTGCTAGCTGATCCGGAAGGGAAAGAGTTGAAACCGAATAAATCTGTTATTTTGAACAAGACCGTTGATTATGTTGCTCATTTGCATAAAGTGATGAAGAACCAAGACGATAGATACCAAAAACTAATAGACAGAATTGAAGAGCTAGAGGCACTACCTGATATACAGACATCTCCAAATGAAAGTCCATCATCCAATATAAATTCTTTGAATAACTCTGACAAAGAACTTCAATTTGACCCTTCTGAGTTTTTCATTAGTGACAATAATAATCCTAATACGAATAATGGGCAGACTGAGAATTTGAATGCTGAGGAATTTTGGAAAGATTCCTTAGACGAGGGCAGTTTGTACTAATTCATATAGCACCTTTTGTATCTTACTTAATTACTTTAATTCTGAATTGTTTTATATACATGGATCTTTTTGCTTTGAGATTACGCTGTTAAATCTGTAATCTTAACGAATAGAATATTTTGCTGTGTTCTCCTGATCAAGGAATATTGAATCGGGCACATACCCGACTTCTTTGTTGAAAACGCGTTATTTGTAGACATACCTCATTAACGAGTAATCTTTAGAGAGACATTATTGCTGTCGTACCAGTTTAATTGGCTGATGTGAAATGCGTCGACATAATATACGTCGTAGATCTACTACAACCAGATCGCTAATACCAAAAAGGAAAAATTCATCAATTAAAAATATAAGACATACACTAAAGCTGAATGCTCTATCAGACCCAACCAAACCAAGAGAAGAAAGAGATTTCAGAGATTTCTATCCCGACTTAAACGAGCAGGAGCCACTGGATTATTTTGTCTTAGATTATGTTTCTGAAGATTCAGATGAAATAAAGCGTTTTTCCAGAAATTTAAAGAAACCAACTTTTGTCGAAATACCAGATGAATACATCGTTAACAATGATGCGAAATTGCCAAAAACGATTATCAAATTAGGTTACAAAGAACATCAGAATCCTCAGCTATCTGAAACATATATCAGGAACGAGGATAATTTAATAAACGAAGACAACTCCAACATTTTCGACTCCATATCACAATACCAGCAGAATTTTAGATCAGAATATGATATGGATGAACAAGACGATTACTACTTGACTTATATAAATGATAAACATAAAATGAAAAACAAACCAATATCGCATGAGCTGTTTGAGATTTTGATAACCATTTTAGAAAATGAATGGTATTACTTAGAACGGAAAATACCACCAAAAAGAAGGGGCACAGAGAACGATAAAACTAGTGCGTTAATAGCTCATACTACATTATACGGGTCAGACGATGGTATTGGATTTACAGAAAATGATCAGTGCTGTGCAGTTTGTAACGAAAGTGAATGTGACAATTCCAATGCAATTGTCTTCTGTGATGGTTGTGATATTGCAGTTCATCAAGAATGCTATGGTGTTATTTTTATTCCTGAAGGTCAATGGTTATGTCGTCGTTGTATGATTTCGCGAAATAGGAAACTGAACTGTTTTTTCTGCCCAAGTACCACTGGTGCCTTTAAGCAAACTAGTGATGGCTCTTGGTGTCATGTTATGTGTGGATTATGGATACCTGAACTGTATTTTGCCAATCCAACATATATGGAACCCATTGATGGTACTGACGATATTCCAAAAGGCAGATGGAAACTGAATTGTTATATATGCCGGCAAAGAATGGGTGCTTGCATTCAATGTGCTAACAAAAATTGCTTTACCGCATTTCATCCATCCTGCGCTAGAAGAGCTGGATTGTATATGAAGATGCCTTCAGGTATACAAGGCGCTCTTTTACATAAAAATTCAGTATCATTTTGCGATAAACATTCTCCAACAGGATATAGGGTCATTGGACTAGAAAAAGCAAAACTGTATTTTGACACCGTGGGTTCAATCAGTCAACTGAATGATCACCATCAATCGTATAATCACGCTCAGCTTAGTACAAAAAAGCTGAAAAATAAATGGAAAACTAATAGGGGAACACCACTTGCGCCAAACTATTTCTTGAGTATTATCAATCTCTTTTTAGGTAAATTCAAAATTGATAATTTCGAATTATCAAGAGATATCTGTAAATATTGGTCAATGAAGAGAGAAATGAAAAATGGAGCGCCATTGATACGAAAGGTTGAGACTACCCAATACGGGGGGCTGAATGATGATGAGATACCTCAGAGACTTGATTTTGCAAAAATTTTATTGGGGGATATTGATAAGCTGAATCATATTTCAGATTTAGTCATTAAACGAGAATATATTAAACTAAAAATCATTGAGTCCGAGATTGAGAAAATCGAGACTTTGTACTTTCCAGTCTCGAAAATTTCAAACATCCTGTTACAGAAAATTTGCAAAATTGATTCTGCTAGAATTTTGTATTCATTGAAGAAAAATACACTAAGTTTGTTGAATATCGAAGAGAAAACTTCAAATAATATTTATGATTCAATTGGTGAGTTTATTCACGATCTTCAGCTTTTTTTTGAGGAAATTCAGAAATCTGATAATTTAGGAGCTATTAAAGTTGTCAACAGAATTTCCAGGGAAATGTCCAAGGAGTTGGAAAACTTGAAGTATATTGACACTCCGGAGTTCTCTCAAGATTTTAGGATTACTGGCCTGGATATCAAGCCCAGATGGGAAGGATTGAAAGCTATGCAGGATGAGTCCCTGAGTGACGTTGAATGAACAACGCGAAACATGCATTGTGGAAGTAATTACTGCTTCAGTGTAGTTTGGCTGGGAATTTGTATTGTAAGGAATTTGTGATATACTTAGTTTTGATATTGTAGATTTTCTAAATATTGTAGAAGGTCACTGTCATTAAATAACGTGCCAATATCATCTTATCGAGAACATTTGAAAATAAAATTACTCTCGAACCAAAGAAAAGTTATTAGAATAACACATGATGGGGGTTCTTATCAAGGCATTTAATTGGAATGACAATCTAAACGAAAGATTTCTAACTATCAGTCCATCAAGTAATGAAGTTTCGGTTTATGAATCCGATGAGTCGTCTGTAAGTCTTTTATATTTTATAAAACTTAAGACCAGTTTCTCTAACATCCAATTTCAAGAAAGCTGAAGATGTTGCTAAGATAGCATCAAAAAGTGGATTCGAGCAAATAAACTGCCTAGATTATTCGAAGAATGATATTGGCTTAGTTGGGATTGGTCAACCCGAAGGGGTCATGATATTTGATATTATGATCCCTTCATCCTCGATTTTGAAAATTCATGCAAAACAATCAAGACCTTGTAACTCTATTTCTTTCAATTCAAATGGACTGGTTGCATTAGCATTTGATAAAATTCGGACAGATAATAGTTTGCATATATGGGATATTCAGCATTATTCCAAAAGTAGCAATAATGATCATATCACAAGTCCAGCGTATTCATATATACAAAACGAACTGGTTTTATCAGCAAAGTTTTACGATCCTACAAATTTACTAGTTGGTAGTCATAAGTTTTTAAGAGAGTATGATATTAGATCACCAAATCCAGTTTTTCAAATCACAACAAAGTGCAATAACGGGATTACGATTGATCCATTCTTATCGTTCAATTTCTCATCGTTTGCCGAAGATGGTACACTATCTATATGGGATAGAAGAAAATTAGTATCGGAGAATCCAGAGGCACTACTAACATTCAATAAACTGCTAGGTGATACAACTAGAAAGCACAATTCATGTTTCAGATACTCTTCAATCAGAAAAGGTGAATTTGCTACGTCACACGGAGGTGAGCTCATTAGAAGATGGGAAGTCGGAATTGTACCATCACCAAATGACTTAGAGTCTTTATTTATTTCAAGTGTTTTAGACACAAAGACTAAGTATGATCGGGTTGTTTCGTTTGATTATGCATCAGATTATGGGTCGTCAACTTCAGTCAAACTGGTATGTATGAGACAATCGGGTTCTGTTTTCAAAATGCCTGTGGTAGAGAGTCAAAAGGTCACAAAATTTGACTCATACAACGATCTCATATTTGCCGGAGTTAAAGGAGCATTTATTGAAAGTATCACTGATGAGAGCGATAACTATACAGGTCGTAAAAAGTCAATTAGTGAATTAGAAAAGGAAAAGATAGATGTCGTGGTAGCTAAAAAGAACAAAGAACAAGAATTGAAAAACGAAATCAATGAGGATGAAGATGAGGATGATGAAATAGAAAATGGAATCAGTGATGAAAACGAGGAATTGAATGATTCAGTAGGATTGAACGACTTACTGCTAATAAAAGATGTCTTAGAAAATGATATTAGTGTCACAATGAGAAGAAGAGCATTTATGGGATATGGTACAAACTGTTCTAAAAATTTAGAGATCACGGACAGCTTGAAAAAATTCGGTGATAATTTGATGTTAAGAAATACCTGGAGATGGCTAGAAATTGCACAAGCATCTGCAAATTCTGGATCAATGGTTTCAGGAGATCTAGATTTAGGATATGAAGGTATTTTAGGTATCTGGAATGGCGTTAATGGATTAGCCGATCAGAATAGATATAATAACCAATCAATAAGTGATCGAGCTTTTCAACAAAATATTGACAAAATTATTTCAGAAAGAATCTCCTATACTGGTATCAACAGCAGCAAAGAGTCTCAAAGAAAGCTGTGCCTTATTGTTAGTGGATGGAACTTGAGTAGTCAAGAGTTGGAAGAGAAATATAACAGACTTATAGATTTAGGTCAATGGGAAAAAGCTGCAGGCTGGGCGGTGTTTTTTGGTGATGTTGAAAAGGCAATCACGATTCTTAGTTCAGCAAAGAAAGAAACGTTGCGTATCATGGCTACTGCGGTTGCTGGGTATCTGGCTTATCAAAACACAGAGGAGAATAGTCCTTGGAAAGATCAATGCAGAAAAATGTCTCAAGATTTAGACGATCCATATTTAAGAGCCATTTTTGCATTCATCGCAGACAATGACTGGTGGGACGTTTTGGACGAAAGTTCTTTACCATTAAGAGAGAGACTAGGTGTAGCACTTAGGTTCTTGTCAGACAAAGATTTAACTATATATCTGAATAGAATTGCTTCGAAGGTGATTTCTAAAGGAGAACTAGAAGGAATTATATTGACTGGAATCACACCAAAGGGTATAGATCTTCTACAGTCTTATGTTGATAGAACGAGCGATGTTCAAACTGCTGCGCTGATCTCAAGTTTTGGATCTCCAAGGTATTTTAGAGACGAGAGAGTGAATCATTGGGTCGATAGCTACAGAACTTTGTTGAACTGTTGGTCGATGTTTAATATCAGAGCGAAATTTGATGTTTCACGTGCGATCTTATCCAAAACTATCCAAAATAAAATAACACTACCAAAAGTTCCTCGTCAAGTTTATATTCAATGCTTGAGATGTAACAGAAATATTAACAAAACAGGTGAGTTGAAGCAAATGAAAAGATTTAATAAAATACCCAAAACGGTTTCATCTAATTACATTTCCTGCTGTCCTCACTGTAACGCTCCATTGCCCAGATGTTCGGTGTGTCTGCTGCCACTGGGCAGACCGTTGCCTTTCGAAATGTCAGAGTATAGAGTTGAAGATTACAAAATCAGCCAGTTCAAAGAATGGTTTAGCTTTTGCTTAACATGTAATCATGGTATGCATGCAGGCCATGCTGAAGAGTGGTTTTCAAAACACTATGTTTGTCCAGTTCCAAACTGTAACTGCCGGTGTAATAGTAAATAAAGAATTGAATGTCATTATGTGTTTTGTTTTACTAGTTCATAATCGTTTTGCATCTCCGTCCAAGCCTCAAAAGGTGGTCACCTGACCATCATCCACATAAAACAAAAACTCGGAAAAATCAAAACAACAAAAAGTTGATTCAATTGTTTGTTTATTTAGTTAATAGATCTTTATAGAAAGTTTAACTTGATAGGAATTGATTTTAATAAGGATATTTTGAGTACACTAATCGAGCTTTTAAAGTCACTTTATCATTTATATTTTAGAGTGGCGATATTTTATTTGATCAGATTGGCCATCATTCTCTTAGTTTTTAAATCTCCTTCCTGATTTTGCTTCAGAATTGAGGTCTGAATACATTATTATTAATAGGAGACTCTGTAAATTCAAGATTTTGAACAGAGTTAAAGACATCAGAATTATTTATAAATCTTGTCAATTTTGAGCCCATATCTGTTTTTGCTTCATAACAGCTTCACATTATTGTTTAGGTGAGTAAGAATCTAGCAGGATGTCAGATCAAGTCACAGAGGATATCAGAAAAAAAATAGAAAGAGAGAGAAATATCATTATTGGTGCTTCTAACTTGAAGAAAAAAACATCTAACTCTTCGGTGATTCAGAAGTGTAATACAAATATTAGAGAAGCACAACAAAATATTGAATATTTGCAAGAAGCTCTTAATCAACTCTCTTTACACAAAAACATCGATGAATCAGTCGATGTGAATGCCGCTAATATCATTGATCCTGTTGCTTCAACAGGCTCAGTAAATGGATCTCCTCAGAAATTATCATACAATGATAGTTCGAATCGTTTTTCGCGTCTGGATCTTATCAAATATGATTGCCCATCGCTAGGGCACCGTATACAATATATGCTACAGCAATTGGAGTTTAAACTACAGGTTGAACAACAATATCGTGAAGCAAACGAAAAGATTTCTAAGCTCTATCAGATTGATGGTGATAGTCGAAGCAGCTCTGCCGCCGAAGGTGGTAAAATTGAAAGCAATCAAAAAATTCAGTTGTTGAAAAAATCTCTGAAACGCTATCAAGCTATCCACGTTGATATTGATCAAGTTAGTAAGGATAATGAAATCATGAATACTCCAAAGTTTAGAAGAAAGCCACTAAGTGGTACATTAACTATTGCCGTAACTGCAGTCAGAGATGTTGATCATATCGCCTCTCCTTTATTCTCAAGAAAAACTGAAAGTATGATTTCAATTAAAATTGATGACGTTCAGAAAGCGCGAACGAAAAATTCTCGGGGGGATAGATGGAGTGAACAGTTTAGCATCGACGTCGATAAAGGTAATGAGATCGAACTGACAGTATACGATAAAGTTGGTGATCATTATGTCCCAGTGGCGATTGCCTGGTTTTTGATCTCCGATATTGCTGAAGAGATTCGTAAAAAAAAGGTTGGACAAGTTGGAACGGGTTGGGTGAGTGCCTCTAAAATGGTTAGCAATCAGAGTAACAGCATATCATCGGCAGGTAACAATCCAAATATATCAAATGATAATTTTACCATCAACAACAACAACCACCCTGACACGAATAGTACAGCGACTCAACAAAATGAATCAAACGATCCTATTACTAGTAGTTCATGGTATATTCTGGAACCTTCAGGTCAAATTTTACTGACTATTGGCTTTACGAAATTATCCGAGACGAATCGGAAAACTTTAATGGGTGGTCTTGATCGTCATGGTGCCATTAGAAAACGAAAAGAAGAAGTTTTTGAACAACACGGACATCAATTCGTGCAAAGACAGTTCTATAATATTATGTGTTGTGCACTTTGTGGAGATTTTCTACGTTACACTGGATTTCAATGTCAAGATTGTAAATTTCTATGTCACAAGAAATGTTATCAAAAAGTTGTTACCAAATGTATTTCAAAATCTAGTAGAGATGTTGATCCAGATGAAGCCAAGCTGAATCATCGTATTCCGCACAGATTTGAACCAGTTTTAAATCGTGGAACCAAATGGTGTTGTCATTGTGGTTATATCTTACCATGGGGTAAAAAGAATGTTCGAAAATGTACTGAATGTGGTATTATGTGTCATGCTCATTGTGCTCATTTAGTTCCTGACTTCTGTGGTATGTCCATGGAAATGGCAAACAAAATTATTACTACTATCAAATCAACTCAGGGCGCATCTGTATCTGGAAATCGATCACATCAACTCATAGAACACCAACCAAGTACAGCTTTGTCATCTACAACTGTAGTGTCTTCTACAGATTATAATACTCTGAAACAAAATGAAAAATTACCAACTCTTCCGGATAATATACCAATTTCGGGATCCATTCCATTACCTACACACCATGAACAACGATTACAACAACAACAGCAACAACAGCAACAACAACAGCAACAGGGTCTATACTCTGGTTTTGTTAAACGCCCTCCGCCACAAAATGATGCTCAGTATATCAATAAAACTACTAGATCACAAGATGGGTCGCCTCAAAAATCTCATCAACAGAAGCTATATGAGCAGCAGCAACAAGAAAGATTAGAACAACAAAGACAGTTTGATGAACAACAGAAAACGGAGGAAGAACATAAGAGACGTCAATTGGAACAGCAAAGAATTACTGAGCAACAAAAACTTGATCACGAAAAATTATTGCAAGAACAGCAACGCCATGAACAAGAATCTCAATTTCATCAAGAACAAAATTCACAAACACAACAATCGGATGTAATTTCACCTATACAACAACAAGGAAGCCTAAGCGAAGATAGAGAATCAACAGTTTCAAATCAATTTACAGCTGTCAGAAAATCCGAAGATTCTGAACTTGGAGAATCTTTAGTGCCAGAAAACTCAGAAATACGTAATGTAGTTGATTCTGACATTGACAAATCTGCTCGTCGTCATCGTCGCAAAATTGGCTTGGATGATTTTCAATTTTTATCTGTCTTGGGTAAAGGTAATTTTGGTAAGGTTATGTTGGCAGAATCGAAAAATACTAAACAGTTATGTGCTATCAAAGTTTTAAAGAAAGATTTTATAATTGAAAATGATGAGATTGAAAGTACAAGGTCAGAAAAGAGAGTTTTTTTAATTGCTAATAAAGAGCGCCACCCATTTTTGTTAAATCTACATTGTTGCTTTCAAACCGAAAATCGAATCTATTTTGTTATGGAATATATTTCAGGCGGTGATTTAATGTGGCATATTCAAAAGGCAACATTTTCACAAAGAAGAGCAAAATTTTATGCCGCTGAAGTTTTATTAGCCCTAAAGTATTTCCATGAAAATGGTGTCGTTTATCGTGATTTGAAGTTGGATAATATCTTATTAACTACTGATGGCCATATTAAAATTGCAGATTATGGTCTTTGTAAAGAGGATATGTGGTATGGTAGTACAACTTCAACCTTTTGTGGTACACCTGATTTTATGGCGCCAGAAATATTAAAAGAACAGCAATACTCAAAGGCAGTTGATTGGTGGGCGTTTGGTGTTTTATTGTATCAAATGCTATTAGGACAATCACCATTCAGAGGGGAAGATGAAGATGAGGTTTTCAATGCTATTTTAACTGATGAACCTTTGTACCCAATTCAAATGGCACGTGAAGCCGTTGAAATTTTGCAGGGATTATTGACAAGAGATCCAACTAGACGTCTTGGTGCAGGTCCAAGAGATGCTGAGGAAATTATGGACCATCCTTATTTTCAAAATATCAATTTTGATGATATATTAAATCTGCGCGTAACTCCTCCTTATATTCCAGAAGTCAAATCTAGTTACGATGTGTCGCACTTCGATAAAGAATTCACCTCAGAGGTCCCAAGGTTAACACCAGTCTCAACCGTTTTGAGTTCATCGATGCAAGAAAGATTTCGTGGGTTCTCTCATATGTCGGACAGCACAGTTCTGTGAAACATTTAAGAAGTCTCCAATATTTTTCTTCAAGCAGTCCAAGTTGTTTTTTAAATCGTTTTTCTTGTTTTAGGTATTCTTAGCTACTATTTACGTCCTTTTAGTTTATGTGATTTTCAATATTTGTTATTTTTTAATACTGTTTTTTTGTCCAGAATAACATTTTGTTTCAGAGCTAGATTCGTTGCTTCTGCGTACCATCCTTAATTTTGTATTTAATCAATACTTACTTACCACAGAATGTATGCTTTTATGTAAATTAACAATCATTTGGTGTGAGATGGCTGTCTCGTTTTTTCGTTTGTACGAATTTTTGGTTCTCCCAGCAGCTTGCTGCGACAAGCGTACTATTATGATTTCAAAAACCAAAATATATATGAGTTCTAAAATCAAGACATTTATTATTTAAAAACCTTCTGGAAAGCAGCGTTAAAATGTTTGGGAGAAGAAAGTTGAAATCAGTTACGAATGCAATAAAGACTGTTGGTGTCAATGATCTTTCTTCTGGTTTGAATTCGAAATTTTTTGGTATTGATGATGTAGGTATTGTACAACATAATCAATGATTTCGAGTACTGACAAAACTGAACAGTTAAGTAGATATGGTATGTCAGGAAATATTATTGGTATTGCCTTTGATCCTATTCAAAGTTTATTGGCTCTTTCCACAGATAGAGGTGCAATCCATGTTTTTGGTCAAAAGCAGGTAGAAGTAGTGTTTGAATTAGCAACTCCGTTACCAATCAAAACACTGAGATTTGTTAAAGGAATTTATCTAGTTGCAATCGACGAACAAAGCACAATTATTGTTTTTTCTTTATACTCGAAAAACATTCTGACAAGTTTTTCACCCCCTGGTAAAATTACTGCAATAGAAACAGATCCTTCACTTGATTGGTTACTATTAGGCCTTCAAAATGGTTCAATATACGCATTCGATATTGATCGCGATGTTTTGACTCCTCTTAGGATTGACAATTTACAAAAGAATATTTTGCCAAAGGAGAAACTGTCATCTGTGGTCTCAATTCAGTGGAACCCAAGAGACATTGGAACTATCTTAGTTAGTTATTCGAAATCTACTGTTATTTATTCTTTGATTACTGGCGAAATTAAATCTAGCTTTGTTTACCAAGTTCCAGCAGGCTCACCTGGCGGTGATAACTGTAACACAAACTCAATACGCTACCCAAAAGTCATTCAGTCGTTATATCATCCAAATTCTTTAAATACCTTGACAGTTCATGAAGATGGGTCTTTAGTTTTTTGGGATGCAAATACAGGTGAGTTATTACAGGCAAGGACGTTGTTTGATATCGATGTGAGTACTCAACGATACTGTTCGTCAAAGACTCGGCTTGATAGAAATTCCCAAATTTTAAAAGTTTCATGGATCTGTGAAAAGAATCCTGATAATACTTCGTTATTAATCGCAGGTGGTGATTCTAGTGATGGTATTCATGGTTTAACAATGATGGACTTTGGAGCTGCTCCAACATACTCGATAACCTCGTACGAAAAAATGTCTAAATACTACGCTGAACCACGTCAACAACGATTTTTCCCAATTCAGAATAGGTCTTCAGTCATTGATTTTTTACCTTTGGCCACGTCTTCACCCTACTTTTCTGGTAACCATAATCCAAACATTATTTTTACTCTATTAGATTCGGGAGAAATTGAGACTTTAATGTACCCAAGTGGAAGATCAACATACGAGCCTTCATTATTTCCCCAAAGTATATCGTGGGTACATCCTCGAACAACTACAACTACTGCATCATTAGTCCCCAGAGTTCAATGGCTGGGTATGATGGCGTCACCAAATCGTAATAGATTTATATTGAAAGGTGGTCTACCTGTTAAAAAGCCTTTAAGAGTATATGATTTGAGATCTGCATTGGTAACAGGACATACCAATGGCTCGGTTAGAATGTATGATGCGTCACATGGTGAATTAGATGATAGTTCGTTTCTTTATGCTGATGTTTCTGCAGCACTCAATAAAGTCAAAGGTATTTCTATATCTGATATCTCATTTGCAGGTGAAACCGCTGAACTTTCCGTTGCCACCGAAGGAGGATATATTGTTCTGTTTAAATTTTCAGTCAACAGGCAATATGACCCAAATTTGATGGATATTGAAGCGAACTTCAAAAAACTCTCGTTAGATAACTCAAAATCCTTACTGGTGGATCTCAGAAATAGGACTCCAAATATAAAGGAAGGATTTTTACCTATTGTTGCAGTAAACTCTCCTACAAGTGGCCGTATTTCAGCCTTAAAAAATAGTGGTATTGGATTTGTTGGTATTGGATATCAATCTGGTGAATTAATGGTTATTGATAGACGTGGTCCAGCAATTGTTTTTTTTGAGAACATCTCCAAATTCACAACTAAATCTGGTGATGTAGTCACATCAATAGAATTTTCAATTATGGAATATGGTGATGATGGTTATTCTAGTATTTTAATTTTTTGCGGAACTTCCATTGGGGAGCTGATTATATTTAAAATTGTTCCTACACCATCTGGTAGATACGACGTTCAAGTTATTGACATAGTTCAAGTCAGTGATGAAAAAGTTACATCTATCGCGCCCTTTAATTCACAAAATGGCCTTCAAGCTGTGGCTAGGTTACAAGATATGAACCGTTTATCAACTGGTGTTATTGTTCCTGGTTCAGTAATAGTCTCATCGCCAAAAAGTATAAGAATCATATCTCCAGGAAAGTCAAAACTAACGAATAAATTATTCAGTGCTCCAATATTGAGTTCAGAACATTGTGTACTCCCATTAAAAAGAGAAGAGAAACCTTATTCATCTGTTTTTGTTTGTTTGTTAGCATCAGGGCAAATTAAAATTCTAACATTACCAGAACTAAAAGAAATCTCGACATTAAGTGTTCCATTTAAATTTGATCCCGATTTTGCTAAAGAAAGTACGGTTCTGTCATCTGGTGATATCATAGTTCGTATTGGAAAATCTGAAGCTGGGCTAATAAGCATACTAGGAAAGGGAATGACAGTTTCACAGCAAGGTTTGGACACTTTATATAATATGAACCTAAAAATTCCAATGCGTCCCCAAGTTAATACATTACAGTGGGCAAGAGGCACAAATGTAATTACAATTGAAGAGCTGAATTTACTTATTGGTGGTGAAAGAAGACCCAAAACAAAGAGCGTTGAAAGTGAAATTGCAAATGGAAATATTACCACAGTCAAGACAGTAGAAAATGAACATGATTTAAAGGAAGATTTTTCTTATAAGTCACCAACTAAAAAAGGATTTAGTTATAATCCTACAAGACGTATAGTTAGAACTTTTCAAAATGGAATTGAATCTGTCGAAGAAACGGTCAATGACTATGCTAATAATGTTAGTGAAAGTATGAATGAATCCATTTCACAAACAAAGAATGATGCATATAAGGCTGTTTTTAAGTCGAAGTTTGGTTTTTAGGTAATATAGATTTTTGATTAAAGTCTTGAATGCTATTATGAGTTTGTTATATACACATTATATTACTGCGGAATAAATAAAAGTCGTACTTGAAATACATCCTTTGATTTTGAGCTTCAAGATTTTGAAGTTTATCATTGAACTTAATATACTATAATGGGAACGATTGAAAACAAGATGTACATATAACAAAAACCTAATCGAGATCATGATGTAGCAATTCTTCATCACTACTCCGAACATTACTGTTCGTTGAGGCTGTGTTCTCGTTTGTCGTTGAAGTTGTGGATGATGATCTATGAGAAGTAACTGTTGTAGTTTCACCGTTTGGACCAGCTTGTACACGTGTGACTGATACAATAGGTGTACGGTTATTGTTATTGCTCATAGCATTTCTAATTGAGTTTGCAATTATTGGGCCAACTGTATTCCTTATGACACCCGGAAGGCTATTGAAAATACTTTGTGGTTGTTGTTGCTGAGTCTGACGAGTGTTTGGAGTATCTGAATTGTCGGCAATTATTGCATCAATATCATCTTCTGGATCTTCTTGAGTGTTTGAATTTTCCGAAACATTTAATGGAGTAGTAATTTCAGATCTTGTGCCTGGGTTCGATGGTGCATCATTCATTTGAACATCAGTATCAGCATTGACGGTCTCAGTATTATTACCAGGAATTGGTCTTATAAGATTTTGTATAAACCCACCAATATTAATCGGATGAATATTGGCTGAACGGGCTATAGTTGGATTAACTCCAGGATATGAACTTCTTAAATCTTCAATATCTTTCGTCATTTGAGACAGTTCTTGTTGTGTTATGCCACTATCCAAAGCTCTACCTTCAGCTAACCTCAATGACTCAAATAGCTTTTCCATCATTTGTGGTAATACGCTTTTCCTAGAGAAGTTAATAGCAGACACATAAGACTTTACAGAATCAACGAATTGATTTTTGAAAAGATAAGCAAAACCCAACTTTGCGTATGCGATTTCAAAATCAGATTTAAGATCAATTGATTTTTTGAAATCAGTAATAGCTTCATCATACTGATTCAATGAACACCATGCTGAGCCCCTATTTGAGTACAGGTAATGATTCAATGGCATTAGCAAAATTGCAGAAGAATATAGGGATACAGCCTTACCAAAACTATGTTGTTCATAAGCTTCATTAGCTTGGTAACGAAGCCTAGAAGCTTCTGATGCATTCCTAATTTTCTCTTTGTCTGCAGTTACGTATATATTGTGATACGATCTGAATAACGAGATTAGAGTTGTGTTTGGGATACTCGAAACATCTTTTTTAGAATTGATATGCTTTGAATATTCAGCTAGTAAATTGGATGAAACTTTCAGCATTTCCTTAAAGTTTACGTTTGTAGCTGTGGAAGCAATTTCCAGTAAATACAAACTGATTAGATACGGCAGCGATCCATAATGATCATTCTCAAAATTGAAGTATGATTTCAAATCGTCGCTAAACCTGTGATAGGTTTCCTCTTCTGGCGATGATCTGGGCAGGTTATAATAGTACCATCCTTTCACAAACAAGTCAAAAAAATATTCAGAATCCACACTTGTGAGTTTGGTCTCTGATGATTTCTGTAGCTCATCAACTATGGAAATAACAGCACCGACATTGTATTCTATCATATTCAAAACATCAGGTTTTTGCTCAGAAGAAAAAGTATTCAACCTTTTCAAGTACTCTGTTACAGCAAGTATAAAAGATCTCTTTTCTACCTCATTAAAACTAGCTTGATAGTAATCCATTTTATCTTATATCTAGTTATTCTTGATCCTTTTTGGCATGTAAAAAATTAAAGCTCCTCCATGATAAAAGTTTGGTGTTTGGATGCTATTAGAATTTCAAAAGCAAGATTATTTCATGGCTTTACACACACATCTTCACCTAAAACGTTATAATAGCTAGAGGATTTTAAGAAAGATGAGTTTATGGACCACGAAAGACGATTTTTCCCCTTACCTCAAAGTTTTGCCGGAGCTGAATAGACAAAACTGCTTGTCGCCAAAGGGCCTACGATCATTTTTGAAGCTGTCAAGGGCAAATACAGACGATGTACTGAAACAACGATTGATTGAGATATCCAACAACGAAAATCGAGATGACAAAAAGTCAGACCTATGTGTAGAGTTCGCCAATAAAGTACTGTACCCAAGCTGGGAAACAAGATTAGAGGCCATTGAGTTTTGCGATGGCGAGGCAAAATCGATACGAAAGGAAGTCGAATCACACATTGAAGAGATCGAAAAAACAAAACGAACGGTTGATCTGAGGGTAAACCCATACGCTGCAAGAGATTTGATCGAAGAGAAAGAAGCCAAATTTGCAAAGTTGAAAGCACTAGAGAATTGGGTTGAAAATGAAAGAAAGATAGAGCAAATAGTCGAGGGAAGAAGTGTTGAACTGCTGAATGATAACTGCCTGATGACGGACTGGGTCGGTGGATTCAGAAAGTGGAAATAAGGTGCAAAATCTTGTAAATAAAACAATAAATATGTATATATTTATCTATTGGGATCTCTATAAAAGTGTCTGTTGTAATCGAGTTCTTCTGGTTCGTGTCACGTTATTCAGCCTTGAATTATCAACTTTTTCCCGCAACGGAGTGTAATGAAGTCTGAACGTCTTGCTAGCCACTAAGGATGAATCGGCCTGTCTTTGACACATATACAACCGTGTTATGTTCGACAAACTGGTATTCACCATAGTTGAATTGTTAAAGAAAACCGTCACACCATAAACCTCTTATTCTGGGATTGGCTTTAGTTACCCGATTATTTGGCAGTCAGCTGTTTTTCTCCTTTTCTTTCCTAAAGGCGAGAGTATAAATCAAAAATTTAGTTTTCAACTTATTACCATATATAGACTAAGAAAAGAAAAACCTAAATGATGATTGATCTTCCTGTTCTAAAAGACTATGATATATCTGTGCAAAACGGATTTTTGCCAGACGAGTTGCCGCTAGAGAAGTTAACGAATGGGTATTACAAACCATGGGAGTCATTAGTTTCGATATTGCCGTCGCTGTTGTTGACTAAAAAAATCAGAGTACTGGTTGATAAAATGGCTGTGTTGTCGACAGACTTGATAGAGCAGGACGTTAGAGAGTTGAGAAGAGCCTACTCTGTGTTATCGTTTTTGTCACACGCATATATTTGGGGTCATGACGAGCCATTAGACGTCTTGCCTGTTCAGTTGGCAAACCCATTGTTGAGAGTATCTGAGATGCTAGGACTGCCTCCATTGGCCACCTACTCAGGTTTAGTATTATGGAATTTTAAATCTATTTTGCCATTAGAAGAGAATGAGGATTGGAACTTGGAAAACCTGACCACCATAAACACATATACCGGTTCAATTGACGAGAGTTGGTTCTATCTAGTTTCAGTTTACTTTGAGTACAAAGGAGCACACTGTTTGACAGACGGCATAAACGCTATTAAATACGCAAGAGAAGGAAACACTGCTAAGGTTGTTGAAAATCTTCAGAAATTAGCTGAATCAATTGATGAGTTAGGCCCAATATTGTTTAAAATGGAAGAAATGTGCGACCCACATACGTTTTATTTTAGAATCAGACCATACTTAGCAGGCTGGAGCAATATGGCTGATGCTGGTTTGCCAAATGGGATCAAATACGGAGATGAAACTGAATACAGAAAATATTCGGGAGGTTCAAATGCCCAGTCCTCATTGATTCAGGCTTTGGATACTATATTAAACGTTGAACACTATCCAACTGGTCAAAGACCAAACGACAATAAAAAGGAAGGTGTTTCTGTGAAATCAGGTGCAAATAATTTCATGAACGAAATGAAAAATTATATGCCAGGTACTCATAGAAGGTTTTTAGGTCATTTGTCTCAAGTTGCAATTTTGAAACAGTATGTGGAGGAAACTAAAGATTCTGAATTGACCTTAGCCTATGACGCTTGTTTGGCCATGCTCAAATCTTTTAGAGATAAGCACATACATATAGTCACGAGATATGTTATTCTTCAAGCTAGATTATCGAAGACAGCAGGTTCCTCAAACACTTTAAGATCCGGTATTGCTAAAGCTTCAAAGAAAAAAGAACAGAAAGGTACTGGTGGTACTGCATTAATTCCTTTCTTGAAGCAGTGTAGAGATGAAACAGGTGACTCTGCAGCAGGTTCTTGGGGTAAAAGAATTTTATCAGATGGCTTGATGACTTCAAAGTATTCTTCTGGTAATGAAGGGAGTAGTGATCATGTCGGTAAGAAGCAAAAACTAGGTTTAGCTGGCTCTTGGACTACAGATGACGAGGAGAAATCAGGACACTGGTAATTGTATAGAAATTTATGAGTTTGACGTCTTTTTAGTTTTGTTATGGATATTTTCAAAAATAATGTTATATTTTGTGTTAAAGAGAATGGTAGTTTTCTTGATATGTAAATTATACTTGAAAAGAAACAACCGTCAAATTGTATTCTGTAGCTACGTATTAACCCTTTCAGCAAAAAATTACAGCTTGAAATAGAAAAAAAATATAGTTACGCACAAACACTACTCTCTATAAACCTTGAATCAGACGACTCACTTCATCGATTCCATCATCCCCATGAATTTCACTTAACTTTTGTTTGACAACATCAACAACTTGAGAAGCATCTATTAGTTCACCATCGTCATCAGCAAATTCTGGACCTAGTCTTTTAACTCTCAATTTATTTTCAAGATATTCTTCTTTACCTAGAATTACAGCGATAGCAGCACCTGATTTTTCAGCAGCTTCAAATTGCTTTCTTGGGTTTGCTTTTGCTTTATAAACATACTCACTTTCAACACCAGCTGACCACAGTTTTTTAGCAACTTGCATACGCTCAGGTAAATAACCTGTCCAACCCGCACCACCACCAAATGCCATTACGAAAACTTGAGTTGCCGAAGGTCTAATTTTATCAGTCAAATTTTCTCTTTGCTTAATTATTGAAAAAAGTCTTTCGACCCCAAATGAAATACCGACACATGGAATTGAAACTGATTTTTTTCCACTTGCTGAAGCAAACATGTTGACCAAATTATCGTAACGACCACCAGCGGCAATGGAACCAACACCTACATACTCTGATGCATCTTCATCATTTTTGGATGTTTTCTTTAGTTCCGTGGCATTTTTTGGTGGCGCTGATGCAGACGTAACAGCTTCATAAATTAAACCAGTATAATAATCTAAGCCTCTTGCCAGGGACAAATCAAATGATATATAATCAGAAATGCCAAATGCGTCGTTATAGGTTGATAAAATTTTCAGTTCATCTAATCCCTGTTTTGCGGATTCATTAGAGGTTAGTTCACCTTTTTGTTGTAAAATTTCCAAGATCCCATTTAATGAACCATTCAATTTAACATATTCACCAATTTTATCGGCGATCTCTTCAGTTTGATTTTTTTCTTCAACCATTTCTTCTTTAACTAATTCCCATGGTGTTTTATCTAATTTATCAACAGCGCTTGAAATCTTTCTGACATCCTCATCTTTAACCCCACAAACTTGAAAAATACCATCTAAAAGCTTTCTATGGTTAAGTTTTATCTTAAAATCTTTTATACCTAAATTCGTTAAACCTTCTACCAAAATTGCTAGAATTTCTGAATCAGGAACCATCTTATCATAAGAGCCAGCAACATCAAAATCGCACTGATAAAATTCTCTCATTCTACCTTTAGTCATAGCAGGCTGGTCACGACGATAAACTTTAGCAATATGATACCTTTTGATGTTCTGGACATTATTCATTGCAACATACCTTGCAAATGGAACTGTTAAATCGTAACGTAATGAAGTAAGTTCACCACCTTGGTCTTCCAAATTGTAAATCAATTTTGAGTCTTCACCATATTTACCTGCTAAAATTTCTCTTAATTCAAAAACTGGAGTATCAATGGTTACACCACCATGTCTTTTAAATAGTCCTGATAACGAATTGAAAATTGATTCCCTAATAATCATATCTTTGTCAGCCCAATCTTTCGTACCTTTTGGGGTTTTTAATTGAAACTGTAATGCATTTTCCTTTTTCGAAGTACGCTTACTTGGATTTGGAACAGTAACTGGCGAATCTACTGTTTCTGTTTTCTCACTCATTGCTTTTCCAACTTTGCTTGACATTTTTCTTATTGATGGAAATACTCTACGCAATAACATAAAATTAAGAATTGAATAGAGAAAGATCTTTACAGCTTTTGAGTTAGATGTAAATTCGTCAAAAAAAAAGTTTTTTAAGATCATTTTGTCAAAGTGTGCAGGGCTTCTAATATTTCCTAATTTGGTTCTTTAGTTTAGAAAACTATATTTGCGAAAACAGGTAAAAGATCAATAAGATTATAATAAAGATTTGTAAGAACAGAAAAAGTAAGGGTAAAAAGTAGTATACAAAAGACATAAAAACACAAATCAAGAAATGGTCTATTTGAATTTTTCTAAAACGTAATCTTCACCAAATTCCTCATAATCTTTCTTTGTGACATAATGATTATCAAAATTATTCATGCTAGACAAGACACTGGCACCTAGCCAAACCGATGATTTTCTTTCTATCAAGTTCGGATTTGAATAACTCTGAATGTTGAAAGATGGTAAAAATCTTGACAAATCACTAACTAAGCGTGATTCTAACCCAGGTAATAAAGAAGTACCACCGGTGAGAATAATACTGTTCAAAAACTGGATGTATATATCGTTATTGACTTCAGTTCTTTTCAAAGAGTTCAGTATGAGATCTGTTAGGCCTAATGACTCTTTTGGTAGTGCAACGTTCGGCAGTTGGTACGAGAGTGGGTGAAACAGTGGTTCTGTTAACAATACTTGTTCTTTGCCAACCTTGATCGTCTGGCCATCAGGCAACTGATAGTTTTGACTGTTAATCTGAAACTCTGCATTTGAGTTCGCAATTGGATAGTTTGAGACTGATGTAATTGTTGACTTAAAATCTGTCAGCAAAGTATTTGAATTGAACATTTTGAACGACTCCGTTGCTTTATCAGAATTATGATAGAATTTCTTAAGGTAGTTGAGCACATGTAAGTCCAAGTAATCTCCTGCGAATTTTGAGTGAATCAAACCTTTGTATAATATAGTGCCTTCTAAAATAGGTGTAACACTGGTGACAGAACTACCGATATCAATGACCAATGAAGTCGATCTACCCAATCCATAAGTCACACAAATCGGATTCTTGATGATTGTGAAAATTGGAACTTGGAAAGTTTCAAATGCTATTTCAGCAGGTTTCAGTTTATTTTTCTTCGTGCTCCATAATTGTTCGGTAATAGCTAACGGTAACTCATTAGAATTGACCTTTAAACTATCGTAGATATATTCCCAGTTCTTGACCAAACCATCCCAATTATAGGTTAAACCATCGTTGGAAAGAGTGAATATCTCGTTTTCTGGGTGATCATAAATATCATCTCCAATAATAATTTCATTTGTTGATAAATTCTTTGAGTAGTTCGATGGAAACACAAGCGATGGTAATTCCTCATTTGAAAACCCAGCCCTTGTTGTAGAAGAGCCATTCTCAATAACAACAGAAGAAATATCAATTGTCATTATGATAATTTTTAATTATTTATATCTTTTGGTTTCCTTTTTTACCTTTTCTGTTCTTTTGATTAATAGTACCTTCTTGCTGAAAAGTACGCGTTTTTTCTCTAGGGATTATGTAATTTTTGAGGAAAAAATCATCATCATCACCAAGATCATCACTACCGAGATCATAACAGAAATAAAAACAAACCCCCATAGAGCAAGCCATAACAAAACAAATATGTCTTCAGCTGATGTTGACAAGCATGAAAAGCACAAGGAGTACAATGATTTGAGGAAGAAACTTCATCAGGCAATACTTACAAAGAGAAACTTAGACAAACAGCTTACTCAGATTGAGGAAGAAATTTTTGAAAAAGAAACTGTTTATTTATCTGAGAGTACGAGCGGTAATATTGTTAAAGGGTTTGAGAGTTTCAGCAAGAATTCAAACTCACTGACCAATAAAAAGAAACTGATTTTCACCGATGATGACCGTATATTCTCATTGAGTAGTGCTAATTTTATTAGACACTTACAAAAGAAGAAAGAAGAAGGAGAAGAAGAGGAGGAAAGTGCTGGAAGCACACCTGCTGCGGTGAGAAAAAGAAAACGAGAAGAATGAGCGGAAAAGCTTGACAAAAAAGAAAGGTGTCGTTGTTTTGTGTTGTGTTGTATTATTATTTTTTTATCCGTTTTTGAATTGGGTTTGTTATTTTGTTGTTATGTACTGTTAATGTATTTTGTCACGAAACCATCGATTGTACCTAAAACTACTGTTGTTCATTGTCCATAGCCATCACTCCTGAGTAACCATTTTGTACTGCTACCATTCAAGTCCAGTAAGATCTATAGAATAACCAATACAGATGCTCTCATAAGTCACGTGAGATAATATTTTTCAGAGACATTTGAAGGGAGTTTTGAAGAAAAGGTAAGACAAAATAATATAACAACAAAAATGAGGTTGATATCTGTCAATCAAAATGTTGTTAGGCTAATAATTCCTCGTAGAGGAATATCAATTAGTCAACAGCCGATTGTTTCAATTCCTTCATCTGTTGACCTAAGAAGTACAGTTAGTGCTGAAGAGGTGCCAACATTTCAAGCAGACGGTGAAGGTAAGTACTTATTTCTTAACTCATATTAGAGACCACCGAACTAATTCGTCCAAAAGATCCGAAATTCCAAACGCTAGGTACACCACCCACACTAGTATCTCTAAATTTGCCACCATCGGTTCCAATCTACATTAAGAAAGGTAGTTTGATTTCGTTATACGGTAGCTCGAACGAAGCGAATCCTTTGAACTCAATTATATCCAACGTGGAGATAATATCTCCTTTCAAGAGACTATTTCTTGGAGGTTTTACCTTTTCTTATCAGAGGTTGCTATCGACCATACCGTATCAGGCAATTGTATCGACAAATACAGTTTCTAATAGATTTCTTTTCAAAAGAAATATAAAGTCACTGGCCACTTTAACACTGGACGGCAGAGTTGATTGGGCAGTTCTTCCAAAAGACTCATTACACTCGTATGCTGGATCTTCAATAAACATAACAAACCCATTTTTACCCAGACTAGTTTCAAGGTCGGTGATTAAAAAATCGAATCTTCCAAAGAAAACTCCTACAGGTTTATTCCATTTATCCAAATTAGGGTACACGCTCATATCAGGAAGAGGTTACGCAGCGATCTCAGGTGAAGGACAGATCTACCGCATAGTGTTGAAAGACAGTGAGGAACTACTCATCAGAAGAAAAAACTTACTCGCTATCAGTGTCAACGGTAAAAACGATTTACAAAACTGTATTATATCACAGACAATTAAGTCGCAGTTCGACTCCTTAGATCAAGAGATAGATGAGCATCAAAAGGTGGAAGAGACAACTCCACGTCCTGGTTCAATATTGCCAAAGTTCGATGAGTTTCGTAAGTCGGTGGACAGATTCTCACAACTGCTGAGCTCAAGGATGTACAGCTTGATCTCAGGTACTGACGGGTACGTCAAGATAATTGGTCCTAGAAACCTTTTGCTGCAAACAGGCTCAGATCTCCAATTTCCAAACTCAATCCGCGGTGGCAGAGACACGTTCACAAGTGCCAACGCAGAAGTAGCTAAAACTGAAAATCTGATTCACTCCAATTTGAGTATTGGAAAAACTCCAAAAGACTATCTGAGTTATGCCACGGTTGACAAAGACGGAAACGTGAATTTTGAAAGTACCGACAGCTTCCAGGAAACTTCTAAAAGAATCGAAGACTTGAATAAAAAATAACAAATGTCCACCATGAACGCTTTTCTTTAAAGATTGCAAGATTGAAAGATTTTCGATTTTTATATATATATTATATGTTCTCATTCTTGTCTCTACCCCACCCCTCCTTTTGTAGTTCAGTCATTTCTATGCGTGTATGTATTATATAATACCGTGCTGTTTCTTATGTAAGCTTTTTTATTTTTTAAGGTTATGCAATACATGTCACCAACGAAGGTCTGCATAAGCGAGACAGAGCAGGGAATCTAATTATCATCCAATTTCTGATGGAGAAGTTGGGCAGGACTTGGCCCAGACGAGCTGGGTCTCTTCTGTAGCTGTGATATCGATAAGCAGTGGGTTGTATTGTAGTCAGGAATTAGGTGGTTTGGGTAAGGGATTTGTTTTCCCTCAATCCCCAACACACAAGTAGGTTGGGTTGAGATGTCGTGCTGCGCTGGTTCGAGGCGACTTTTTACGATTATGATACATGTCCAATTACTCTATCCATAATATTACGGGTATAAGACTCGAACACAATTATTATGATATATAAATTAAAAAAGTCTCTATCTGATAAAACAGCTTGGTAAACAAAAGATACACATACTTGACCAGACCCAGCTCTCATCCGGACCCCCCAAACACCCTTATATAAAACACACACCTTCATAAATTATTGAGAAAAAGAAAACTAATGACGAGAATCCATAAATATCCATAAACTAACAAACATTCTTATGGACAAATGATCAATGAAAAATAAAAACTAAAATTAAACATGACTGACTGCAAGGATAAAACATAACAAAACGCAATTCACTGCGGTGCGGTACTGGTGTATGCAGAAGAATACAAAGGAGGTTGCTGATACTGGTTGTAAAAAGTTGGAAGAATTTCAGCATTCAGGGATTGGCCTTGGGCTTGGTAATACGGACCAGCCGCAACTGGTGGTTGAGGTTGTTGGTACTGCTGTAGTGAGGTTGGGCTATGCGGTTGATAGTGAACGCCCTGCTGTGAGCATGCTGCTGTCGTATAACGGGTTCCGTGCTGGTGGTGGTTGTGATAACGGTGTTGCTGCTGCTGCTGAGCTTTCAGAGCTTGCTCGTATCGTTCAGTCCGGATTGGAGACTGCTGAGTCTGATGAAACTGTTCAGTTCTGATAGGAGATTGCTGTACCAAAAACGGTATGAACTGTTGCTGGTTTGGTTGCGCGCAAGGTGATATCGTTCGAGAAACTTCTTCTTGCAGAACTGATGCTGATAGAAACTGTTGTGAGTGGTACTGTGGGTAAGAATAAGAAATTTGGTTCGGTCTATCGCCAAAACGGTACGCATTTGGTAGCGGCTGATATGCTAAATATGGCACTTGAGCCTGCTGTGAATGTGCTGGAATGTTTTGGATATGTTGATAGCTGAAAGGCTGAGGTGCTGAGATTGAACTATTGAATGATGGGTTGCTAACAGTCTCGTATGTAGTTGTGTATTTGGCTAAAACTCTAGAAAGCGCATCAGCTAAATTCTTCCAGTAAAAAACTTTGACATCCTTTTCAATGTTTCTAGGTCTCGGCTGCGCTAGATCCATAATTAACTTGAAGAAACTCGAGTACTTCTGCTTGGACCTTGCTATAGTTAGTGGTTTCAGACTTTGCAGATTTCTTCTAATTCTATTTTTCTCTTCAACTGCAAATTTCTGATCAACCAAATACTCTAATAGTATAATGCAATCAACTGAGGTGACAAAGTATTTATCCGCTTCCTCCCAATAAAGACAAGATATAACTGGTGTTCCAGGAATATAATGCTCCTGATCAATTCTTTGAAAACTAAGAGTTATGTGACCGTCATTCTGAACCCAGTTGAATTTAACTAATCTTCTCTTCGCATCCGACTCCTCGCTCGTCCAATTCAACGTCATTTTATCTAGTTCTTGGTCCAAAGATATTGTGACTTTTGACGACTTCTGAACTGCCAACTTTGTATTCAATGCTAGGTTGCCATCACTGAACGACAAACACGATGCACGTACTAGCTTTGGCTGTGAAAAATTACAAGTTTTTGATATAGGGCTGCCATTTATAGTGGCAGAGCCCGTAGAGTTGGTACTATCATACGAGACTTTGTTCCGAAGCCTCGAATTTTCAATACCTATGGATGAACTCAACCTTGGCTCAAAGCCGATATTTGGTTTTTTGAACGCTGGAAGAAATGGTAGACTCCCGTTGGGCTGAGAGGCCAATGGCCGATTTTTTTCTGAATAATTTGCTGATGTGTCTGAAAAGAGAAACACTGGTTCTGAATTGTTCTCAGAGCCTTTGGTTATAGCTGAAGAATATGAATACTGGCTTGGTGTGATGTTATTGGCTTTATTATCATGGGTACTACTGTTATCGTCATCATTGTTTCCACCACCATTCATGCTCTCTGGTAGTAACCTTTGGGATTCCTGTGGAGTGCTTATTGGAGTTAAATACACAAAGTTAGTGTTTTTGTCCATGTGAGTGTTGAATATGTTCAAGCCGCTGCTCTCAAATGATGAAGGATAAGTTGAGAATACTGAGCTGCTAGATGATGAGTCTGACATAACCAATTGTGCTTGGAAAAGTGGTTCCTTAGTTCGTAACCAAGAACCTCGCTTCTATTACTCTGTTATCTGTATAGATGAATATACTCGAGGTTTCTAGTATATATTTCACAGGTAAACAAGCTTGTTAGTTTGAAGTATGCAATTAACGATACGGCTTTGCTGAAGTGCTTGACTTCGCTAAATTTTCAAAATTGGTTAATGGTGAAAACTTTTTCGAAATTCTCTTGAATATTAATAACTTTAAATTGAATATAAATTCCAAAGCCGCCTTAAACAAGACATGGATGTTCACACCCTTTTATAACTAGAATGTTCAAGTAAGACTATTAACATTAAAAATTTTCATGCACTGTGAATTCAAATCAAGTAGCACTTGAAACATCTGAGACATTTGTCTCAAGTAAAGACAAATGGTAAATGCAGCAGTCCGAACCTTGTATACTGCAATCTCGGGTACTGTTGATAGCAAGTAAACGTAAATTCACTAGAATATATATTATATACGAGAATATAAAGATATGAACCATGTAGTTTTAGTAATTTTGCTTCTGTTGGATAAGTGGAATTTTTTTTTGAAAATTACTGGGGAATAAGCTAACACACAGCAAAGGCACACACTCTTTCTACACAGAGTGAACATTTTTTGTTATTTTTCAATGGTGATAATTCAGAATTGCGCATCAGAAAATGTACTTAAACCTTCTGTAGAATATTCCTATTTCATTGTGAGTGGGAGGCACTTATCAAATTGGTAACATATGCACTGGTGTGCTATCGGTGCTCGCTGTAGCAAAAGTGGTACCGAGAATCCTCCTGATTATATATATCCTTCTTGTGAACTCAGAAAATCTGCTAAACTGATCACATATCCATAGTTAGTATCTTTATTAGACGAACGTATTTTCCCGGTGTAGGGTATATATGAACGTCGATTTGATGTTAGAAATACTCTTAGAAAGAGTCCCTAGATGACCATCACGTCCTGTATCTATCAAGACACCATTCTATTCGAGGGAGTTCGTCGCATACGTTCCTACCGCAGACAACTGTCGCTATTAAGACAACGCTAGCTCTGATGTACTGAAATCCTAATGATTGCAGTTGAGTTCTCGTTGGAAATTGCGTGCCAGTAGGCGGGTATGTGAGTGCTTTTACGAAAGATATAACAGATTTACTATATTAACAACAGATGTTTGAAAACTTGTACAGGCCATACTCCTCTGGACTGCGAGGTATCCAGATCACAAAACAATGAAACAAAAATGATTAACCTTAGGGTTATAACCTACTTATTTGTTGATAAATAGATTATGGACGGTCAGCGCAATTAATCGAAAGCCCTCACTTTCGCACCGTCACTGCTGTGCAGCGAGGGTTTAGAAGACTTATTTCAATAGAGTTAATACGTTGTACATGTATCCTGCCAGGTCCGAATTGAAATCAATTGAAATCTTGTAATAATGTGTTGTTGTGTACGAAGTGAAAAGGGCTTTTCCATTTTATGCTATAGACTAGATAATTCCTAGAAGTCACCTACGGTGTCGAGCGTATCTAGAAACAAGAGAAGCTATCGCTAATGCTCTAGTCTAGACTCTGGTATTCAAAGAGTATCCAAATAGTTTGTGTCTACAATTGCAAACACAGACACAACGGTAAAGCATTGGGTTTCGCGATATGCATAGAGCATCACCCCGAAATGGTCTAAGCTTAGACCAGTAACCATATCCATGAATTATAAAAAAGCAAGATGTAGATCCGTTTTAATGCTTGCAAATGGATATATATTTACCTGGTAACGGAACCATAAAGTTTCTGCATTACATAAATGAATCGTCTCATCGGAAGACCCAGGTAAAAGCGGTATATAAATATCTACTTGGATGATTATTCTGATGAAAAATTCCTTCTCCAATAATCACCTCACTTTTCAAACAGGCCTATAAATCTAAATTAGCTTAGAAACTGGCACGCGGCATTATTTCTTGCAATTCATGAGTAGCATTCAATAGAAATGACTCTATGTTAAGCAGTCATTGTCACTTCATGTAAAATAAGCGAAAACGGTGGATGAAGCTGTTGTTTATCGACAAATTTTCCGCATATATACAACTTTATCAAAAACCTCTCGGTTCTACCTTCCAAACCCGCAAGTGTTATGGTTGTATAGTTCAGAGGCAATATCGAACTGATACTAATTTGGGAAAAATGGGTACTGTGTATTTGGAGACAAATCACATTAAACGTGGTGTACGGTACATAAAAATCTATCTAATAAACTGATACTCGGTTGAATGATATTCTTCGCCAAACGTAAACTTATATACAGAACAGCGCAGTTGATCAGTCACACTCATCTATGCATTTTAACCTTTTCAATGTCTGCAAGGCTCTTTGACCATTCTCAATAACTTCTTGGACCATTTTCTCAGCTCTTAGCTCAAATAAACTCACGTACTGTTTAGTTAAATGATTTATCCATTCTTCAATGGACATCTCAACTTCTTCTTCTGGCATATGTGAAATAAAGTTAGTAATTTCACCATCTATGTCATCATGTAAATCGGTTTTTGAATTAGCCATACCCTTGTAGAACTCACCAGCCTCTTTAAGTTCATCAACGATTGAGAAAACCTTTGAAGGTGATGATGGAATCCAAGACTGTTTAGCTTGAGCATCAAAAAAATGTTGCTCAGGTGTGCCTTCAGCTTGTGGCTCGTCAATCAGAACTTCGGTAGCAATAAAATCAGAGTCCTTAACTGGACTTGGATCCTGGTATGGACTATTGTCTTGTTTCAATCTATCAACAAATTCACTAGATGATTCCGACACGATTACATTAAGATGAGTCTTAGGTAATTTGGGTATCTCAACTTTGAAATCAGTAGATTTAATGCCATCATTAGTAATGTAGTCAACTTTTTCAGGAGAATTTTGTTCAGGAAGCTTTATACCATCGCCATCTGGTTCTTCGGATCCCATTGATATACTTTTGATAGTTTGCAAATCACTGCTCTCGTTTTTTTTTTCATGATTTCTGATCTTAATGTCCAATGGCTTTATTGATTTCAAAGGACTAGATAATTGCTCACCAACGTAAAATAGAGAGTCTGTCTTATTTGGGTTGTTATTTTCCTTATTAATAGTGAGTCCAACTTCTTTTTCATAATCGGTTCCTGCTAAAATAAATGAATTGTTGGCAGAAACTTGGTTTACATTATGTTCCTCTTCATGTGGAAGTTCAGAGTCTAGTTGTAGCTTCTCAGGAGAGTTAAAGACTGGATGCTTGATATTTGTTATATTGGTAATGTCGTTTAATTTCGGGACATCTTTAGCCGATACTTTACTCTTAACCTTCTTCTCAGATTTTACTTTTTGTTTCCCTTTATCCTTTCCTGTCCTTTCCTTTCCTGGCTTCTTCGAACTCTTTGTTTTTTCCAAAATTTTGGATGGCTCAGATTTTGGAGAAAATCCTTTACTATTTATTGTTACATTCTTTCCATTATTCCCAGATTTCTGACTAGATGTATTCGCATCATTCGTGTGTGTATTAATCTTTGTATAGTCTTCAGTAATTTGTGCTGCAACACCCAAATTTTTGTCAAGGTTATCTTCTCCAACAAGGTATTTTTCTTTGGATTTGAAAATATCAGAGTTCAATATTAAATCATTCTGAGACACGTCAAAAATACCTTTAACTCCAGCATCTGCTTTATCATCAAGTAAATCATTAACTTTATGCGGAGATTTTATAGTTTTTGTTCCAGGTTTTAAATTGTCAATGGTCGATATTGGAGGTTTTAATGATATTTTACTTAATGTTTTATCTATTTTGGTTTGGTCTGAAGATTTTTGAGACTTCTCCCTCCTGGAATCCAGAATATCATTTTCATCATCAGATGAAAGAAAAACCAAAGGCGTCAGTTTTTTTGATTTCTTTGATTTCGACTTTATATTAGGTCTTTCAGCGTATTCACTATAATCTTCTTCTTCTTCTTCTTCATTTTCTTCGTGATCTCCATCCTCAGTATAGTTGCCCTCATCTGATCTTAGCGAAAATTCAAAGGAATCGTCCTTCTGATTAAGAAAGTTTTTAGCTGCTCGTTCAGATCTTTTTGTAGTTGAATCGGATTTATTAAATGTTTCATTATGTCTAGTTGATTCCCCTAAAATTGTTGTAGAAGTTTTCTCGTTAATTGGATCTTTTGAAAGTTCCAACGTTATTCCCTCAAGCACGTTTATATTTTTTGACCTTTTGGTAAATGTGGTGCTTGACTGACTGACACTTTCTGAACTTGCTCGTTTTCTTGTTCGTTTCGACGAAAAGTTTTTGGTTTCCAAACAGTTAAGAAAATAGCATTCAGGCGATCGTTTTCGGTGTTCGACTATAGGACTATCATCTTTCTCCCAACCTTCCAAAGATATTCCACAGTAAACACAAATAGTTAAATCGTCACCTTCGCTCAACGGGGAATAATAAAATCCGGCATCAACCATTTGAATACTCGTTGGTGTCGAATCATCATTATGATCATGAGGCCAAAACTTACCAAAAGTTTTCGCTCTCAGAGAACAAGCATTTTTTGAAAACGGATCAGCAAATTTGTCGATTTTACTCCAATCAAATTCTGGATTACTGATTCTTTCGTGAGTAAGTACATGAATCCTAGATAATGAACATTTCGGATTCTGTTTTAAATGAAAGGATGCAGGGTTTTCAACATCATCCCAGCCTGACTGCATCTTCAGACAGCCTGTACAAGTCACCTCGTCTAATGCTTTCTTAGTTGGGGTGTAGTAAAATCCCAACTTCGCCATAAATTCTAGTGATGGTGTTTGATGAGGCCAAGCATATAGCTTTTTAGCTCTTCCAATTGTCGATCCTCTGAAACTTTCTTCGCGCCTATTAAGGCATTCCATGCCTGTACGTCTTTTTGGAGGCATTATTCTCAGTAAAAACGCTCCAGTGAATTTATTATTTGTGTCTGAAATTTGTAAATAGTAATTTGTGAATAAAAAACAAAAGTCTGAGAAGTAAACAAAGAAGCGCATGATCACGTGGTGTATTGACACGGTCATTATGACAGATATATAACGTACTGGCTTTTCTATACCAAATGATATTACAGAAATTATTTATTTTTACACGAAACATTTAATTATTTAAAGACTAATACTAATGGATAACATAATGAAACTTAATGAAAAAGATGTACTGCTCTACGTAAAAAGAACAACCCAAATTATTCTCAGAGCATTCCAAAGATTATGGTATCGAACAATACAATACCTAATTTAAAATGACTAATACTCTAAAATATATCACAAATTGTAAACATTTTAACATTTTAATAAAGATAAATCACCCCTGGAATCTATTCGTCGTCACTTTCTTCTTCAGATTCAGATTCAGCTTGTGATAACCACTCAAGGAAAGGTTTAGCAGCTTTACGAACTTTTTTAGATATATCCTTTGGAACATATTTTTTGGAAACCTTTGTACCCCAATTAGTGATCACTTCTTCAGAAGCTAAGTCTTTGTCATAAATTTCGAACAAAATCTTTGGAACGAGTACAATTAAATCTTGGTTCTCCAGACCGAGAAAACGCTCAATACCACCTAGTAAAGACTTTTCGTATTCTTCATCTTTAATTAACTTTGATAATAAACCTTGGTGTAATGCAATCTCTTTGACAATGTCTTTGTCAAATAAAGTTTGCGCTAAAACTTGAACTGTTTTTTCGCTGTCAACAATACTTAGCTCTGAAGCTTTTTTATAAATCTCAACATCTGTTGGAAGTTTAGTTTTATCACTGCCAAAAGATAATATCCATTCACCAAAAGTCACATAAGGCGAATCTGCTGTTGAACCATTATCTAACGATAACGCCTCTAATTCTAAAGCACGTGCACGGACAGCCTCTTCAGACATATCAACAGCCCAGTCATCATCATCAACATGAGCTTCAGGTAATTCAGAAGCAGCAGCATTAATTTTACGAGTAAGTTCATCATCATCAGAATCGTCACCATCTATTGAATCTTCTTGCTTCTTAGTGGTGTTACCAGAAGCAATATCAGAAATTGAAAGACCACCTCCAACAACATTAGCTGAGGCAGTAGCAGCTTTTTTCTTTTTTGATTTAGCTGATTCTGGTGGATTCTTTAGAATGTAAGATGATAATTTAAGACGTGGATCAATTTTTGATCTCTGACCACATGCTTTACAATCTCTGATTAAAGTTTCATCCTTTTTGATAATAATATCAGTCTCGGGATTCTTACAAGATGCACACAAAACAAATCTTTGAATGAATCCGTCCAACGAATCTTGAAGTTTGTTTGAGTCATGTTGACCGTTAACTAAATAACGATCCTGATCTTCATCTATTGAAGTCTGGGCACCTAGCTCAAGACCAAAATATTTGATAACATAAGATGATGGTCTACCTAAGGCACGTGCAACCTCAGACAAGTTGACAATAGCAGTCTTGATACCATTACCACGACCTTCAATTTTTGATTGAATAAGTGGCATCTTATAACGATAAAATGGATCGGTGTTGTCACGGGAAATATTGACGAATGACATGTTGGTATTTTTTCAGTTTCTTTATATTTGAGTCACAATGGAGTGATTATTTCTTATACTTTTATATCTGATTTGTCAAACTTGATATAGTACACGATATTGAAATAGCAGTGCAATATGGTAATTTTGAATTTGTGAAGGTTGACTGACCAGAGAAACAATGCATAAAGAAGCCTATAAGCTAGAATCTGAAATTTGTTTTTGTTTTCTTTATTTGAAAATAGAAAAAATGTTATTTAAAATTAAGAGAATTTAATATTAAATAAATGGAAAATCTTACTTTTTCTTGAAAAGATATATAAAGCCATATGTTTAACTAAACATTTTTTGCAAAAACTTTCCAAAAAATGACAAATTTTTCAACCATCATAAGATCACGTGACTGTGCTGACATCCGATTCCAGTATTGAAGAAATGAAAGGAGAGATTTGGCTATATCATCAATTTTCAACAGGCAGCTATTTGTCATTGGGGAAAGAACTGTGAAGGATGTCATTGAAAGAAAAATTATTAACCATTCGCAGCCGTGGATTGTATGCTACTTTAGGTCCAGCAGAGACACTGAAAGTGTATAACCAATCCAAAGCATTTTTAGAGGTCCATGCTGAAAGATTACCATCACTAGAATTTTATGACCTAGCGGAGTTGCAATTTCATCTGAGTCTGCAAGTCGGCAACGATCTTGAAGCTAAAACAATTTTAGACAGACTGATAGACAAGTTCGGTGAAGATAATAGTCAAAGAATAATTATCCTTAAATCTTATTACCTCGAAGCTACGGAGGGTTTGCCTTCGGCAGCAAAATATTTAGAATCAAGAGACACTGATCAGCTAACAGTTGTCAAACGTAGAGTCTCAATCACCAAACAACTTCAATCAAACGTCAATGATTATATTAAGGATTTGAAATTATTTTTGGATGTTAATCCATTAGACTCAGAAGCTTGGTATGAACTTGCAGAGACATATAATAAAATTGGTCATTTCGATAAAGCAATCTTCTGTTTACAAGAAATTTTAATTATTGTTCCCTTTGCATATAATATTTTTGCCAGAATTGGAGAAGTGCAGTTAGCTATTGTAAACAGAACTAATTTGACAAACTCCACTCTGAATTCGCAGCTGGCTTATGATGACTTTTTCAACTCTTTAACTTCATCGTTAAAGAATTTTGCAAGATCTGTCGAACTAGCATCAAATTTTGTCAGAGGTTGGTCCGGTGTTTACATTGTGACAAAAAGGCTGATTGCTCAGGAGGTACTGAAAAAAAAACCTGCTTCAAGTGGTAAAACCAGGAAAGCTTCTGTAAGTAACGAAGAGTTGAATGGATTAGCAGAGAGAAAACTGAAAGAAATCATTGAAAAGAAAGAAGCGAGTAATGAAAACATCGAAGCTGCCAAAAAAGTCCTGAGATTGTAATGGATTATGTCTACTGTGTATATTATTAATGAAAGTCTGAACTTTGAGTATATTGATAGATTTTTAAAGACCAGCTGCCACATGAACAAGGGGATCTACAACTGGTGACAAAATCAGGAACGTCGAAACTTTAATCTTTCAGTTGTAAGGAATCAATATTAGTTTTGATGATAGGAATATTTTGAGCTACCCAATTTTGATCTCTTAAGAAAACACCAGGATCACCAGTCATTGGACTTATACGACGCAAAGTGTCACTATACTTTTCTTCTTGTTCTTTGTACTCCCTAATAATTAAACCTTCTTTGAACTCAATATAGACCCTAGTATCCCTAACCCTAAATAAGACGTTATCGACTCTTAAAAAAAACCTTGACAGCAGTAATAATCTTTCTGGCATAACTCTTACTTTTACACTTAATACAGAAATTCCATTATCAGCTAGTTCATCTTCATACAAAACCATATCATCGAAAAACAAAATTGGATCAGGCCTCTTTAATTTAGATAACGGAATCTTTGCATTTTCGTTTGATTTCAAATCTTTTTCTTTGTTGAGTAAACTTCCTTTGTAGTCTGTTGAGTAAGTCCAGTCGTACGCTTTGATTTTGACTTCATCTGTTCTTTGTTTTCTTGTACTGAACCAATCTTTAGAATAAGATACTTGGATCAATTCTTTCTCTCCCGTACTATCAACCAACTGCAATGCATCACTTGTTGTAAAACATATCCCCCAGTTATGCTTAGTATTTTTGATTTCCACTTTGTTGTGACCAAAAATCATCTCTGGTAGAGGAATACCTAACCTGTCACTTTCTGCATCAATCTCATCTGAAGTCAAGATCGGGGCCTTTGTAGTGTATATTTCCCAATCGTCAATAGAAATTGACGGTGTTTCACTTATCGGAAATGATGCGGATGGTGAAGGAATTATAACACCGCCACAATGTTCACATTGTGGATTTTTGCAGATGCCTTTATGGCTCTTAGCAGGAACAGATATTTTTGATATAAAGTCATTATTATTAGTAGCCGTAAAAGGTAACGGTATACCAGTTTGAAGAACTGGTGGTTCAGTAGAATCGACGTTCAGTTGTTGAAAACTTATATTTTCGGAGTATCTGGTGTTTAGAGCAGGCGAGCTTGTAGATATATTTCGTGGATCAGCCCTCGCCCGCACCGTTGAAGCAAACATCTCTCTCGCAGCATTTATATGGACTGTCTGAATACCAGAAGCTTTATTTTTTGAGTTCCGTGCAGGTGAAATGAAACTAGAATCTTTATTCTGATTTGGGTCTGACATTAGATTTAAAGACAGATGATCAAAACAGGTCTGCACTATTTATATATCAGCAAAAATAATCTGCAAATAAAAAGCTACTTCCTCTATATAACAACAGTGATTATGAGCACACCTTTCAAAAAAAACAGTTAACTCTTCTTTTTTCCTGAAAATTAGACTAGTTAATTTACTTTTTAAGTATATAAAACTACAATATAAACAAGTGAGAGAAAAAGTGAAAGGATTAGAAGCCCCGCAGACACCAGCTCATCAAAACAAAAGAAACATGTTCAAGAGATTATATAAGAAACATACAGAGTTACAATAAATAGGTTCATTTAATTCGATGAGAGTTTTTAAAAAATTATCTGTATCATTATCAGCGTCTTTATGTCTGATAGTACTGTTTCTTTTTTTCATAAAGTTTCCACAAAAATTGGATCAGCCAGCTCCGATTGATGTCAAACAGAAAACCAAAAATAATAGATTGAATGTTAAGGAGCCAATTATAGGACTCGATAATGCTGTCGACTCTCCATTTATGCCAAAGATGGCTAACGAAACTCTCAAGTACGTATGCTTGTGAATATCGAGGATAGTGCGATTACAGATTGTTTTCTAATAAAGAATGATAATTAACATATACAAGGGCTGAACTAGGTAATGCATCCTGGAAAGTGAGTTTTTTTAGTTCGTTTTAAAACCCTGAATTTCTCATTAACAACAGAAAAGCTATTTCATACCATATTAGCGAGATTTCCGGAAAATCCTAAACCAGAAGAGCGTGAAACTTTATCTCAATATATATATTTATTTTCGAAGGTTTACCCATGTGGTGATTGTGCGCAACATTTTTCAAAACTATTGGAAAAATATCCACCCCAAACCTCGTCCAAACAGGTAGCTGCAGTATGGGGTTGTCATATTCATAATAAAGTCAACGAAAGATTAGGGCACCCAATATATGACTGTGCACACATTATCGAAGATTATGATTGTGGATGTGGTGAAGATGAAGCAGAAGAAACAAACAAAATAAAAAATCAACAACTTGATCTAAAACCGGAAACCGTTATAAGCGAGGAGGAAACTAAAGAACACTTGAAAAATATCCAAGTTGACAAAGAGCGGAAACAGTCAGGTGGTTAAACTGATATTTGCGTATCGTTTTATTTAGAAAACAAAAGATCTACGTAAGAGTAGCTAAATAATCCATTAAACATTTCACACTATTGTACAGCACCCATCTGATTCAATGCCGTTGCCGCTTTTACTTTTGAAAGTTGTGTCTCTAAAAATATTTTCGCCAGGCCGTAAATAACCCCATATACTTGGAATTGCATAATCTTTATGCGATTCAGTATAGTTTATTAATCTGATTTAAATTAGTATTTTGACAATGGAAACTATGAAAATCAAAGCTGCACTCACGATAAGCAGGCATTTGAAGCATACATCTTCTCTTTTGATAATGTCTCTTTTAATCGATTGTTTAACTCAGTTATTCTCTTTAACTTTAACTGCTGGATTTTAAGTTGCATTTGCATTCTTTGATTATTGATAGGAATTCCATTCTCACGCTCTGCTGTGTTATCCAACTGCGGTGTTTGTTGTAATTGGCTCATAGTATTATTCTAAGACGGTTGGTACTGAATTCGAACTTGAGGGTGTGTGGTAAATTTAAAGATCATCAATAATTAGATATCAGTTAAATCTCATTTCACACTATATCAACCTTGCCAACCTTCTATTGGAGCTGTGGCTTGATTCGGTAGCTATACGTTCAAGCTGAGCAATTCTATATAGTTGGTATGAAAAATCAGAAGCATTGCGTTCAACGAAAATATATAAGAATCCTGAAGTGGCCTCAAATCAAGTATAAAGTAAGAATGCTGCCCAAACAGATACTAAGATATGTATGGACGGGTAACTATTTGAGTCGTCGAATATTATCTTGAAACTAGAATTAAAGTACTATTCGTGCCGGCTTTGAAGGAGGGTATATATAATTATATATATTTTTATAGACCTAACAAAAAATGGTTCGTTCTAAGCTTCTTTCAGAATACTCACCAGGAACTATCGCAACTAACTTAAAAACAAGGAACACCCAGCTTTAACACTCTCAGGTTTATGTTTAGTCGGCGGTATTATGGGCTACGCGTAAGTAAAATAATGAAAACATCGCATAACTTTAACTAACTGCTAAAATAAAGCCGTAAAGGATCTGTTCCATCACTTGCTGCGGGCGTAACCTTTTCAGTTGTTTACGGTACAGCAGGTTATTTGTTAAAAAAGAACGCTGATTATGGTTTAGAAATCGCCTTAGGTGCTTCATCACTATTGTTAATTGCAGGTATTTCAAGAGGTTTACCAGTTAAATTTAAGAAACCAGTCCCTGTTATTTTAACAGTTCTTGGTTTTGCTGCAACCTCTTATTACGGTAAGAAGTATAATGAATTTTATCCATTTGCTTAATAGCAGAATAGAGAAACACTATAGCTTTTGTACATAATTTTATGCCGACAAAACATACATGTTAAAACTATCCAGTATTCTGCTAGTTCTAGAGTCTTTCGTGATTCTTGCTGAGAACTGTTCTGCTTGATGAATCAGTCATTTCTCAGACGAAACCTGACTGCTTTCTATCCCATTTGCGTTGAATTGTAAACTTGTCAGGTAACTCTTGACGAATACTGCTTACTTACTTATAGTCTTATTGAAATCTATCTAAAGGAGGTGGACGTCTAATCTAATCTCTGGAAATATTTACATTGTGAAGGATTTTTCTGATCTGTTGACTTCAATTCAGTTACCTTAATGTTAGATATAGCTTATTGAGATCTCAGGTTATTATGATATATACATATATCTAATATAATTGGACGTCTATATTGTCCGTCTTAAATCGTAGCACCATTGTACTATTATTCACTTGAATTCTATTTTCTGAGTTGTCTTAGATATGGCAGAGCAGTTTAAAAATGAAATGCCTTTCTCACAAACGCCATTTTAAGGAAGTCGGTACAATAGACTCCTTACTAACTACGCCCAGTTTTCTTATTAAAGGTGCGATATTATCACCAAACTGGTGATAATCCAATGAAGTTTATCTGGGGGACGGGACTCCTACATCTAAGTCTACATCTCTGATGAATCCAAATGTAACATGTATATTAAAAATAACTAACCCACCCCATGTTAAAAACAAAAATCATAAATAACCAAAAACCTATGGATTTAACTTTCCTAATTTAATGGAAAAACCGTTGTAGTAGAATCCGATGAAATCGAAGATTTTCTTGATGTATCCGGTATCGTAGCAACTTTTCCTTTTGCTTCAACTTGATCGATGTCTGGGATGAATGGTTTAGAAATAGTGTTACCTAGAGTCAAGAATTTTCTGAAAGCCATATTTATAGTAATAGTTTATTGTTTGTATGTTCAATAATATATGATATTAAATTATGAGAACGAACAAGCTACTAAAGTATATATTTAAGAAAAAGGGAATACTTCTGTTATTTATACTAAAAAATAGCCTAAAAAGCTGAGTAATTGTGGAGGTCATTCCGGGATGTACCCCAGATTTTTCTAGATTTTTTTAGATAAAAAGAAAATCTCGGAAACTTCACTAGACTTGCCGGGACATTTTATTACGTCAATCTTGAATAAATGACCAAATTATTTTACACCAAGCAGAAGAAATTTTTAGACAGGTAAGTCGGTTTACTCTGCCTAAAAGCAGCTAAGCCCACTAAGACTTTAAACATAATTGACAAAATCAATAAAAATCAATAACAAGCAACAAAACAATCTTTTTCGCTACGATGTCACTTGCTGACTCATTTACTGACTCACTATTGTTATACTATGTAGTTTTCGTTCCGGGTGTTTAGTTTGTTTCAAAAAAAGCGGCCGTCATTTGTTTTCTTTCAGTAGTAGCAAGTAAACCTGGTAAACTACCCTTACTCGTGGGGGAACTTTGGAATGAGATCTGGAAATCAAAATGAACAAAGACAAACACTATGAACACAAACTCAAATTCAAACTCAATACAACTTACTTGCATGTCCGTCCCTATTGCACTTCATCGATACAGTATCTAAAAGACATACTTGCCTTGATTGAACATGTTATGGGTAACTCATTAAAGACAACATAAATTCCAGAATGCAGCACTACATCATAACAAAATTTATTTTTTGCTTCATAAAACTTATAATATTGATTAATGAGTTACACATTCTTTGGAAAAGGGTTGCTTTTTGATAACACCAGTACTTTATTCGAGTGAGATAAATAACCCTTAATACAGCCGCTGAAAATTAAATTAGCTAACAGACATTCTGTTTCATCGTTAGAAAATAACGGGATCTTTGTCTTTTTTGCGACATTTATGTTATCCGTATGATTTAGTGAAAAATCAATAGATTTTGTTATTAAAGGTATCGATAAATGCGGATTTGAATCTAACAATATATGCGTTCTTTTGATCAACTTTAACAGGCAGAAATTTCTAATTTTTTCAATTGATAGATACAAATTCCTTTTCAGGAAAACCTTTTCAAATTTATTGAATTCAATATCAAAATTCTTTAGATCACCTTGCAATAAATATTTAAATAAATTCTCATAGAGGAATACAACGTCTTTGAATTTTCTTAATTTGTTAAAATTTGGAGTCTTTCTGGTAATCAAGAACTTTATTGGTATGAGCAAAATGAGAATTTTCTCAATTTGTCTTATTGAATCACTCAAACACAATATGTATGCCAAAGTCAAATTTTTATATGCTTTTTCAAAATTTCCTTCGCCGCAGTACATTAAGCCAGCATAGTATAAGTAAGTAACCGAATGAGATTTTTGAACATCCGATAAGGGAGGAAGTTCATCAGATTTTGATTCTAGAACCCTTTCCATATTTTTAGCTAAATCCCTATTTTGTAATTTAAAGTAAATTTTGAATTCTTGTCCGACAAAGAAATAAACATAATTTCTCCTTGATGTCAGTAAATCTGTATTTCTATCATTTAAGCACAACTTAAAAGAGTTGTGGACTGTATTTGCAGTTTGCTCGAGACATGATTGTTCTTCAAAATCTCCAATTTTTAATTCTTTTCTAACCGGGTTTTTAATCAAGTACGCGTCTGCAATTTTAGCTAAAAGACTTAGTTTCTTCACTATAGACATTAATGGAATGACGATCCAATTTTCTTCTTTTTCCGCAATTCGGTTAAAGCACTTCAGCAGCTCATTACAGGATTTAAAGCTTCGAACCAAATCATGATTCATGATGTTTCTATTGAGCGCACAGAAATTAATTGTTATGTTTCTAATATGATCTGGCAAATACATTAATGATTGTTCTGTTGGCATTTGTTGAGCAGCAATCGATCGGGCATCATTCGGCGATGGAGATAGTAACCATGATATTCCATTTCCATCATGCTGAAAAAAAAGTCGAAGTATATTATCACCTAGAGCGCTCATTCTTATGCGATCAAATACATATAATTACTATGTGTTCGTTCAGATAATGTAGACAATTTTGTGAATTTTGGTTAAGAACACCGGGTAATATAAAGGATTATATAATACAAATATCTGTTTGGTTATGGGGCAATGCCCTTGTATTTTCATTTATCCCAGTTGAGAAGTATTCCTTTTTTTGTAGATCTAAGTGAAGTTGAGGTTAGCTTCCAGGTTAGGAAAAATTTGGTCACATTGACAATAAATATATGAACAGAAAGGTGAAGATAAAAAATAAAACGCTGCTACAATGGAAGTGGAAAACAAGGAAAACTTGATTGAGTTGAACAATCCGAAATTAGTAAAAGTCAGAAAATCAGCGTCTCAAACGAAGCAAAGAATTATTAGTGAGAGCACTGGATTAATTAGACTATCCTTGCCAAAAAAGAGCTCGGAAACATCATTGAGACTTTCCAGGAACGACAAGAACAGAACGTTAAATGAAAGCTTTCAGCAATTGGAGATTCAAGCTGAGACTGAAGACTTAAGGGGGGGTGGATTGACACCCAAAAGAAAAACAGGACTGCCCTTATACTTACCATTAGAGAATTCATTAAGATCAACAGTCTCAATTGCTGATTATGTCGAAAAGAAAACTTTGCCAAACAACAATGTCAACAAGTCCGGACCTCTTGAGTCACTGTTATATGAACTAGCAACAAAACAGAGAGAAGTTTTAGATCTACGGTTGATATTGGAACAGAATGAAAAAGAATTAAAGCTTTTAGAGCAGAGATGTTACGGCACGTGTAATGAATCCACAGGACAATCTCAGTCATCTTCAACAGCAGCATTTAACCCCATAAATGAACTAATAAACATTATTCATAACAAGAGTCCCAATCACTTTAATAATTCTAATAATAATAATTTCAATATTAATAAAATTAATACTAATTTGAAAAATAAAGTGCAAAGTTTTTCCAGTTCAGAAGGAGTAACGCAATCAGAGGATAACGGTCGTATAACCAAGAGATTGAACAAAAAGTCCTCAATTTTGAAACTTTCAGAAAGTGCTAAAAGATTTCAAACAGACATTACAAATAATTTCAATAATGTTGCAAGCAATATGAACAGTACTAATAGCGCTGTCACATCAAAATCTTTTAGTAAAAATCGAGAATCAGTAAGCTCAAGCATGAACAACCTTGGCGAAACGTTTTTTAACAAAGGTTTGAAAGTTCTACAAAGTATAAATGAGGCATTTCTAGATGATAGTGACGAAATGCTAACAGATTCTAGCGATAATTATAATAATTGCCAAGGTGATGGTGAACACTTGTATGGGCATTAATTAAGATTATGTAGTGAAATGTCTAATGGGAAGTAGTTTATCACTCTACCAGTATAGTAAAATAAATACGAATCAAAATTAGTATATCGAAAAAAATAAAACTATCTCTATTGTTTGTTAAGGAATTCTAACCTCTACTAATTAGAAACACAACCTATCTTATTTAAATGAGCTTGAGACCAATAGTTGTGTAGTCTTCAAAGCCTCATATCTAATATTTGAATTTTTATGATTCATGAATTGCATGATCTTTCCTTTCAAATCTAACTGGTCAATCTCGGTACAGCATTCGTTAGAAATTTCTAATATTTTGTATAGATCGTTAAAACCTATTTCCACAATTTTTTCATCCTTGAATTCATTTTCGAAAATCAACTCAATGAGCTTTCTCAAAAGCTTGAATTTTGACTCCTTGAATTTTGAAATATTTTCATGCCAAAACAAATCAGAGTAATGAACGGGAGATTTCTTTAACAAACCAGTTTCCAACTCTGCTGAATACTCATCAAATGTTGTTAATTTATTAAAGTTCTCATTCAAAATTGTTGACAGCTCCGATAAATCGTTGATTAATTCCTCATCTGACCATTTTCTTTCATTGAGGTTTTTTATGATCGGTAAAATATTACAAAAAGTAAGCAGATATTTAACAGTTTTGATCTTTGAGTAGTTTAAATCATCTGTTGTTTTAGTAAAATTCAGCAAAATAGATATAATCAGTCTTGAGATTTTTTCTTTAATTGAATCCTTTAATATATTGATCAAATTTATCAAATCTTCTTTATATAGCATTGGCAGTGTTGATGAAATTTCGTCATTGAACGACAATAACCAAATCGACAATAATATAATATATTGAGATTGCAGGCCAATTGAATTATCTTTTAGTAATTTAAATAATGATGGTAAATAAGATTCCTGATTTTTCCAAAAGATCCATCTGTAAGACTTTATAGATAACAATTCCTTGAACAGTTGAATTGAAATGTTCTTCAAGTTCAAATTGGTTGAGTTTAAAAATCTGTTTAACTGATTGAAGATTTCAACAACGATTTTTTCGTCAACATTAGAAACGTTTTTCTGAATTATTAGATTCGATAGATCAACAATTGAAATGATTTTGATGTATTCGTCATTGTTATTCAGACTTTTAAGAAAAGGCTGAAATGGTAGATTGCTATCCAAACGATTTAAACTTATTAATGATCTACTGAAGTCGGGCAAATCAACCAATAAATCTGAAATTAGGGTCAAGGTATATTTCAGAATATCATCTTTTGTGGGTTTGTCTAACAATGATAAAAATGTGGTTGAATATAAATCTATTTGACTTGATACTTCTGTAATTTTATTTGAAGGTGTCTGTTTTTCTAAACTTTTCATACGTGAAGCTTCATCACTGGTAACGACTCCGGATCTAACATAACCTTCCCATGGAATTGGTCTTGATCTTATACTAGAACGGTAATCATCTAAATATGGGCTATCAAGTTTTATAAAGACTGACTACATATACAGTGTTAGGGGATGACTTGAGTAAGATCTGGAAAAATAAACTATTAAATCACATATGCCACAATATAACAGAAGTAAAAACAGTTTATAGGAATATCATAAGGAACTCACGTTTTTTTCAACTGTCATCTTATTGAAGTGAAGCTGATGTGCAATAATATAGAACGTATGGAGGTTCTACTGGCTGCTTTCTTCGGTTTGGACCCAAAGACGCCAGTTCCTACATTTCAGCAGGGTAACAACGTATATCTATATTGTTATAGACACGTACTATAATGACATATATGATACAACTGAGTTGAGACAGTGCTCATAATATTGAATAAATAAATAAAAATCCTTGAAAATCTGTTAAATCCCTAAACTGGTGATACACCATATCTGGACATTTTAAGTTTTTTTATCTTTTATGGCTCAGTTCTTCGTGATTTTGCTTCGCTGTTAGTTACAGAAATATTCAATCGTGCATCGGTAATTTTAACCGCGAGCTAAAATAGACTTACCTGCAAAAGTGAAACAATTTGAACCAACCATGATCAAGTTGTAGAAAAACTTTTCAAAGCAAGAGAGAGGTAGAGGGCAATGGATTTATGTTAAACTGCTCCATTAAAGTGCAAGGTTAGCGATTGAAAGTTAACTGACTTATGCACTATTTGCTGAAAGCAGCTTATTCACGATAGCAGTCCATTGCGAGCATATGTATTCGAAAAGTAATAAATGAGTACTTACTCACCTACAGGAAGTAGTACCATAGACTGAGATCTTTACTAAAATTTAAAAAAACACCCGAACTAACACTAATTAAAAACACACTTAAAACCATTAATACTTTGGAAATTCTATTACAAAATTTTATAAAGTTTATAGCAACAAGCTTGAAAACTCAAACTGAAAATCAAAAATTACAAACTTGGAATAGAACAAGACAACTATAATAGATTTAATCATTTATAGTCAATTATATATTTAAACAGAAAAGCTAAGATAATTCACGTTCAAATTCTTTTGACATATCGGCATCAGAAATGGAACCACAAACAGTTTCAACCATAATACCTGTAACCAAATAAGGATCAATGTTTGAAGCTGGACGACGATCTTCGAAATAACCGTAACCTTCTTTGGCAACAGATCTTGGAATTCTAATTGAGGCACCTCTGTTAGCAACACCAGCTGAGAAAGTTGACATTGAGGCAGTTTCATGACGACCTGTTAATCTTTGATCGTTATCAGCACCGTATAATTTGATATGTTCGTTATGTCTTGAAGCTAATTTTTCAATAGCTTCATCAATATATTTCATACCACCTGGTTTTCTCATTTCTTTAGTTGAAACGTTTGTATGACAACCAGCACCATTCCAGTCACCTTTTAATGGTTTTGGATGGAACGAGATTTTAACACCAAACTCTTCAGCGACTCTGTGTAGCAAGTATCTAGCAACCCATAATTCATCACCCATTTTGATCCCTTCGCATGGGCCAACTTGGAATTCCCATTGGGATGGCATAACTTCAGCGTTGATACCAGAAATTTCAATACCGGCGTATAAACAAGCTCTGTAATGTGCTTCAATAACATCACGGGCATAAACTTTACCACAACCAACACCACAGTAGTATGGACCTTGAGGAGCTGGGAAACCCCCTTTTGGCCAACCGTAAACGTTATCTTCGTGGTCAAACAAAGTGTATTCTTGTTCTAGACCAAACCAAATTTCTGAATCTTTGTGAGCTGACATCAACTTTTCGGATTCATGTCTGTGGTTAAACTTGTTTGGGGTACCATCGTTGTTCCAGCATTCGGCTAAGACGATGATGTTGTCACCACCACGGAAAGGATCTGGATAGAAAGCAACTGGTCTCAAGTAGATATCAGAGTCATGGCCCGGTGCCTGGCATGTAGAAGAACCGTCAAAGTTCCATTCTGGTAGTTCATCAACGCTTGTGATTTTTTTCGTTAAAGTACGACCTTTTGAACGAATAGCACTGGTACCATCGATCCAGATATACTCAGCAATAAGCTTACCTCTTTGATCAAGGTTAAGATATTTTTGTAAAGTTGCAGTGTTTTCAACAATTTCTGACATTTTTCCCTAATTTGCGGTATTTGTATGTGTAAGAAATTTCTTTAAAAAGTATAGCTAGAATTGAATTCTTTATTTATATATATTGGGCTAACAATGATAAATAATCCTTCTTTTTAACTATGATTATCGCAATAGAAAGTTAAAGGAGAATATTGAAAACAAAAAGGAACAGAAATGAAAAAAATTTCAGGATTTAAAAATTATATATAGATGTATTGTAATACTTCCAGGTTTTGACTCTTTTCCATTTGGGAACATTTAAGCCGCACAGGCACTACTTGTTAGTGACTAAATAGATTTTTTCTTGGAGAGGGAAATCGGGCGATTTTATTGGACTAGATAGCGTGATTACTCGTTTAGGAAGTAAACAGTAGTTGTGTGAGGTATGTATTTGGGTTGAAACCCCCCTTACCCCCATTATTGACAAACCAGACTAAGTATTAGATACTCGTTCGTGTTTATTCCTTCTTCGTTGAAAACAGTGTTCGAGAGTTCGTTTAGCGATAGCAAAACAAGAAGCATCACATGTTGGTTGAGTTTCAACGAATCATTTTTCAACCATTTCCAAGTGTCGTGCTGTTTATGCATTATGATAAGAGCCTATCTATCTACATCTTCCTCCCCCCCTTAATCTAAAACCAATTTCTCTGCAAGCGTCTCTAGTATATCTCGGAAACGCAATTGTATACATGTATATAATACTACAACAAGTATCGGGAAAGACCTCATCTTATATAGGGGCATATAGACTCACACAAGCACTCTCATAAGTCTCTCAGCAGTGTGTTGGAGCGACGCGGTTAGCGACTTTAGTCGCAAAACGATTAAATAAGCACAAAACCACAGCATGCTGCAAACGACGCACCGCAAACAAGACACATAGAAAACAGCCATATGAAATAGAGCTAGAGATAACTTTTTAGTATTTCTTCAACCTTTTCATTTGGGGTTGAGGACTCAATTGATGGCACAATGATACCATTAATTGCAATAGTTGGGGTGACATGAACACCATTTTGTCTGTGAAATTTGGTAAAATATTTAAGATCCTGTGTAACTTTGTTGCCTGAATTTTGATTATTCTCAGAAGTTTCATTCACTTGTAAATATTTTAAAAACTCTTCTTGCGAAACGTTTTCTAATTCATTTGTAAGTTCAGATATTTCTGAAATTATTTCATTTCTGGTTTTATTAACGATTCCTGTGTCAAACCAGTTTGTTTGTTTTTCAAATAATAGTTTACTAAATTTTAAAAACTCAGCTGGCGAAACATTTGCAATAACTAAAGCAGCTTCGTGGTAATAGGTAGATTGCGCATGCCATGGTTGTACCACTTGTCTGACTATGAAATCAAATTTGCTCTCATACTTGGACTCAATTAAAGGTATTAAGTTCTTATACCAATTCAAATATAATTTAGCACTAAATGGGCAAGCATAGTCTAAATAAAGCTCGACTGTATTTCTTGAAACTTCGTTATTTTCACTTTTGAAGCCATTCGGTCTTGCAAATACATGCGATTTAACAAACTTTGGTGCTAGAGACATCTTTGTACTGGTTTCAACTGTAAAATTAAAATAGCTATTTCAATGAATAAATACTATGAAACATTGATTGCTGGATCACGAAGACATCCACACCCTGCGCTTACCGAATTCGGGCGCAAATCAATGACATCCACAGCTTATACTACAAACTATTTCACAATTCAAAACAAATGCATAATATTTTAACTCCTAACTACCACCTCAAAGGTTATTAATAATATAAAAAACTGCAGTCTAAAAATATACAATGAAAAATCTCTTCTTTCATATCTTTCTCACTCCCTAATCCCCCACTCCCTAATCCCACTTGATGTAAATTAGTAGCATTTTGTTCGAAACTGAAAAACCTATACTAGATCCTCCATCTCTGCATCATCAATATAATCTGGTAAGACTTCATTCGCTAGAAATCGATCAGCTGGGTCTGGCACCTGGGGTAAATTGCGAACCAGTTCGGCTTGGGCAGTTTCTCTATAAACAGGTTCAAGATCTCGAGGTGATCTATTATTTTGCTGATGTTCCGCATTATTATCTTGTCTTTCTAATTGTTGTTGCTGCTGTTGTCGTTGTTGATTCAAAATGTTCAAAAAATTCTGGATGTTTGGCCCATTGAATTCGAATGCTTGCGGATTTTCTATTTGAAATCCTTGTTGGCGAAGTTCTTGGTTAATTAACAGACCAGCTGGTGCTACGAATATCCTAGTCAAATAATCACGCAAATGTTTAACTCCTTGCCCAGAAAAAACACAAAAAGAAGCTTTTTGAGTTGGGGTGAAGTCATCTGGTGGTGCACGACAAAATTGAGTTAAATCTGACCTCAAAAATGCTGAAATACCTGTCAACGATAGATGGGTTAATCTTGGGCATGATTGTAACAACTGGTAAATTGGGAACAGACCGATATTTGTACAATACGACAAATGAACCCTCTCTAGTGTATCATCATATCCACGACGTTGAATTAGTGCTAATATTCCTGCATCATTTATATTGTTACATTTGACAAGTCCAATTCGTCTCAGTCTTGGTAGTTGTGCTAGTTCAATCACGGATTGATTCGTCAACTGAGTGCAGCATGCCAAATCAATATATTGTAAACGGTGACAGTTTTTGACCAAAGTTGTAACGCCATAATCTGTGATATTACTACAATGACCAAGATGAACGTAATGCAAACTCTTTCCTAGCTGTGCTAGCGCTCTTAACGATGTATCTGTAATATTAACACATTTTGATAAAACAACATTTCTCAATCTTGGTGCACAAGTAACAATCTTTTCAACAGTTCGATCTGTGATTCTTAAACAACCTGTAAAATCTAAAATTCTTAGACGTTCAAGACACGGTGTGTCGGGAAATATATCAAAGATTGCATCCGATGCATTAGTATTATGTGAGATTCGAAATTCTCTCAACTGCTCTAAATCACTGAAAACTTTTCGTAGTGAGACATCAGTAATAAATGGGCAATTATGAATATCTAACTCTACTAAAACTTTGCAGTTTGTTGTTAACCCGATAATGGCTTCATCAGTGACGTTTGGGCAATCTGTTATTTTTATTCGTTTCAGTAACGGACAGCTTTTGACCAGTGTTACGATGGCATAATTAGAAACCCTGGAGCAGCCCGGTGCATACAATCCTTGTAATCTCTGACAATTTTTTGCTAATGCTAAAAAGACATCATCAGTAACGTCCTTAACACCAGTCATGTCAATAGATTGCAATTTTGAACAACCCTGTAAAACTCTTGTAATTGAAGAATGTGAGATGTTTGTACAGTTAACCAGTGTTAGTCTTTCTAAATTGATACAACCGACAAAAAGGTCTAAAAACTCATCTGTGACTAGGTTGTATATAAATGACAAATTTAGCCGACGAATATACTGTCTATAATTCCAATACGTCTGAGGTAATTTCATAACTGCGAATATGCCTATGTATGGACGTTCACCTAGTAATCCAGGTCTGAACCAAAGTATATCAACGGTTAAATCTGCCCATCTTTTGCAAACTCTTAGTAAGGAAACTAAATCCGATTTTTGAGTCAATTTCGAAAAAACCAATTGCAAAAGCTCAGGTGGTAAACTCATAATTGGAGATTCCTTATTGATGCTATGATTGTTGTTGTTTACCTGGCGATAAAATACTTTGTGTTTCTGTGCTTCTGAGATGTAATAGTTATCATAATCTTGATGTTCAGGTATTATCAACGCGTCATCATCATCATCATCATCATATTGGTCCTCTTCATCATCGTCGTCTTCGTCTTCGTCTTCTTCTTCTTCGTCTTCTTCTCCTTCTCCTTCTTCGACGACGACTTCTGCCTCTTCACCGTCGTTGTACAAATTATTTTGACGGATATAACTGCTGCTGGTAATGGAATCAACGTTGTTCCTCGTGCTGTTGTTGTTGATTAAAGGATTATTAATTTCTGGCTGTGAACACCTCGTAGTTGAGATTTCTGATGCTGAGCCATCTAGTGGTGAGTTTATTCCTTCAGCTTCAAAATCCATCTTCTGATCATAAACTAAAAGTATCTGTTCCTTATCGCTAACTTTCACTAACGCTAAGCAGCCCCTTTTACACGTAATTTTTTATTTCAAAAACGAACCCAGTGGTGAAACCAAATCTTGATCATAAATATCAAAAAAAAAAATCTAGAAGCCTAACTGATTTCGTGATCACAAATCTTATTCAATGCTGTCAATCAACTTTATGTACTTTCAAAAGTATATCACCTTCTTGTTTTTTTACCCAAACGGTGCTTTATTTATTCGTAAGTCTTTAAATCACAAAATGTGTCTATGCATCTGTTTCAATATTTTACAAAGCCAAAAAAAACATCAAGTGATTCCGGTCGTTACGTAGGTGGCAAAAGAGCCCCGGATTACACAAATAAGGAAAGAATGATCTTGATTTACAAATATATTCAAGATTGAAAACTCCTTTAAGTATCTTCGATGAAGGCAATCCATGATGGAAAATAGTTTCTAATACGATTTTTTTAATTCATAATATAGATAGAGATAAATTTTTTTTATAAAAGTGCAAGAGATAAAACTTAATCATACATCATAAAGCAGAAGCAAAAGAAAATCAATGGATAGAATGTGCTGAGAAGTGGCAACACAGCAAAGATATTAATAAGGCGTCGCTGTGTAGGCACTAAAAGGATCATTGGAGTATTGGGCATTTGGAATGAAAGGAGTATCGTTATTGATGAACGCACTTCTTGATTGGTCATAAGTACTGAAGCCGTTGTCATATTGGATATATGGTGTTTGGGTATAGGTATTATTTCCATTTGGTTGGGGATTCAGAGATAGTTGGTCAAACTGTTGCAGGACAGAAGAATCGAAATTCAAATTCGGTTGTTGCTGCTGTTGCTGCTGTTGTTGAGGCTGCTGGAAATAGCCACTTTGAGCTAACGGATCGTTAAAATAGTCATTGTGCTGAGCCTGTTGCGGTTGCACTTGGGATGAAATGACTTGTGGAGCCTGTGCTACTTGAGAGTAGAAATTATTGCGGCCATAGTAACCGTTCAAGTTAGGATTTTGAGAACCGTTAGATAATCCTCTTGATCTTAATCTCTGACCCCCACTGGACACTCCTCTGGAATGAGAATGGTGACGAGTATCATTCTTTATGGTTAACCCAACTTCGTCCATCAGTCTTCTGTAACTTGGATATTTGGAAACATCTAACTCAATCAAGACTCTGCGAGTTTGTGACTTGATATGAGCTATCCAATCATCATCTAGTAATGTTGAAGTTAAGATTTTGTAAATAAAAGTTGGTCCATAGTTAGGTTCCTTCAAAATTTTCTCTAAAATTTGAGGTTTTGGAGAGATTTCTGAATTATCTTTTTGCAGATCGTCGTTATTATTGACTTCACCAAAAATCTCATTTAAGATTAACATCTTTGGAACATCATCATCTCCTCGGTTACTTAAGATCTTTAAAATTGTCAAACTTGCCAATTTATGAGTACCTAATTGAACCAAATGTGGTAATAGCCTTGGTGCCAAAACATTTTGTCTATTGGGTAGCTTGCAGGTATCCAAAAACCAGGTTATCAATAAAGCACCATTTGCATCCGTTGCTAAGAACTCTGCATGTAGAACAATGATTGCTGATAATACAGCGGTTTGTTCTTCAGTGACGTTATGACTTTCTAGACAAGCTCTTACAGCTCTCGCACCATATCTGCTTTTTGCAATAATCCAAAATTTCGCTAGAATTGACTCAAAAATAAAGTCGTTCCATGGAGCATCAAACTTTAAACAACCTTGGATAACGTAATTACCATACTGATCATCAAATAATGGAACACAATAAGGTTTCAGGCTATTACCAATTATATCTCTTTGAATTGGAGTTGTAGCAACTTTAATCATTCTCTGAGCAGCCCAGGTACCATTTTTGTGAATACCCATTTGAGCAAGATATGGTGAAACCTCTTTGAGCATTATATCTTTTACTGAATCTGAACACTTGTCAAATAATCTTTGCGCAACTGTGTTTCCCAGATAGTCTGAAGATAATTCAGGCAACTCAGCTAGCATTGCTAATGCTAACTCCTCAATCTCGAATTGAGATAATGCTGATGAATCAATAGATTTTCTAATTTCTCTCAATTTTGGTGCATCATAATCACGGTTTGTAATCGGCTCGGGAAGTGGACCGAAATCCTTATCAAACCCTTCATAAACTAATGCTTTACCTAAAATATGTTTCACCTGGCCGAGTCTTGAATCAGCGATACCTAAATCTTTCACTACTTTGTACACGTCATCCACAATATCATTTAGGTCCGGAGTGTTTTCGCTAATTGTGTAAGAGACAGGTAATTCTTTTATTTCATCCTGTGCTAGGTGTTGACTCTGTCCAGGAAATGGTAATGGTTGGTACACCTCCTCAGCAATGGTGGAAGAAATCTGTGCTTGTTGAAGAAGCTGTTTTGTAAAAACTTTCGCTGACGAAACAAGACACGGAAAACCTGGCATCAGTTCCTGATGATTCAAGTGTGTTTTTGCTTGCATAGCGACATCAACAGAATCGAACTCAATGATGGCCCCTTCATTATTTGACAGGACCCATACCTTTGATATATTACCAAATTTAGAACATAATTTTGCAAATGATAGGGCATCGGAACCCTGTGTTGGTAAATTCATGATATAAATAGTGTTGGTTGGGCCCAACGTTGTGTCAACAAAACTGGAAGTCCAATTAAATGATCTTGGATCAACATCATCCAGGAGTAATGGCTGATCTTGTTGGAAATATGTCTGCTGCTCAAATAATTCTTGCTGTTTTAAAGGATTTTGGTGTGTTTGTTCAAATATAGTTGTCTGATTCATGATCTTTTGATGATTATTCACTATACCGTTTGAATACGTTGATGCTCTTGGTCTGTTTAAAGATTGATCCTGATAATCTGAATATTGTTGTTGGGTAGCCAAATTAGAATTCGAGATAAGATGTTGATGGTCTTCTTCATTGGGAACCTCTTCAACCATATAGTAATTATGCAAATAAAAATTGGAGCGTCCCTGGTCGTTGAGAAGCGCATTGTTGGTTGAATACGATCTTGACCTATTCGCATCAATTTTTGAAAATGATTGTGAATGATGTAAAGATTCCTGGGATAAGTTAGTATCATAAATTAAATTTTCATTATTAGTGTTTAAAGAATTGAATTGGTTATTAGTTTTATTGGCATTGTCATTATTGTTTAAAGTTTCGTTATTGGTATTATTTATAATTGTGTTTGAATTTATACTTGGATTAAATGGGGTTGCTGACGCTAAAATTGATTGTTGAGGTATTACCTGTACATTTGATTGGATAGAATCCTTAACAGGGGAGTTTATACCTGTCAAATACGGATCATTATTCCAAATGGAGTTTGAGTCAGGTAAACCAAACAATGATCCAGAACGTAATCTGGATTTTGATGACGATTCTGTTGTATTAGTCGATGAAGTAGTGTTGGGGCTTATTGAAAAAGGATCCAAGTTACTATTCTCCAAAAAAGAATCTCTAACAGCACCAAATGCTGGTGATACAGCAGAACTTGCGGATGGGGTCGGCAAGTTTGCAGAGTAAAACCTTGAAGGTACAGTGCCAGCTCTGGGTCTTGATGATTGGTTTCTGAAACTGCCGAGATTTGTTGACAAGGACGGGTTTGTTTCACTTGGTAACATGTTTGGGCTTCGGGAACGCAGAGGTGATGAGTTGAAACCCAGGTTGCTCTCATTTGAGTCTGGAATAGCTAAAAGAGAAGTATTCTGTATGTCCTTCAAATTCATTCCTTTGTATCTGATAGTTTGAGTTATTTTAAAGGTTTTTATTTCAATTCATGAACAATTGGAAATTCATAAACTTTTTTGGAAATTCAAGTTCTCTTTATTGAGGAAGTTTATTTCTATTGCTACCAGTTCTGGAAAGGTCAAGTATAAACTATATAAGCAGCAAAGCTGATTTGAGTGTTCAATTTCCAACGGTTTCTTTTAAAGAAAATTCTGAAACAAGGCTATAGCGTCTGTACTCTCAGTGATTTCTAATTTTCTATATGAGCATGTTAGCAATGAATAAAAGAGACACATGAAAAAAAATAGATAAAATTCCTCCTCATGAATAAAAAATTTTGAGTAGTTACGTCTTGATAAAGGTCATCCTGGCACAATTATACCTATAAGCTAGAACGAGAAAAATCAAAACGTTTGTAAAGTTACTTACTAGATGCAAATATACTTCTGATCCACTGCACAGATGAATCAATTGGTGTATTTGTGTTATGGTAGGTCAAATCCAGTTGGTTCAAAAGTTGACAAAAATAGTGTTCTTTGATATTGTTATAATAAGAAGAACTAGCACCAACTCTAATTATAAAACCGAATATACTTTTCGTACTTCATGGAAAAGAACTCCTATTTACTTTAACAGTGCTCCTTAACCAGGAAGTTTCGGAACTATTTGTAATCACCACATATATGCTTATGTAATACGTAACTCAATCTTGTTAAAGAATCTGTCTATGGCCAGATTCAAAGTTCTCAGTCATTACCCAAAATACCTCATTGAAGACTAGTAATCATAAGTGTCGTGATAAACTGGAAAGTGTTCATTATTTGGATGTTTTGTGCTTTTTGGTGCGGTCGGAATTTCACACATGTTTTACCGTCTGCAACTTTTGGAACAATTTCACCATAACCGAAACAGCCAAGTTTTCACCTGTACTGTAGTTAAGCCATTTTTTATGGATATTTTCGTGGCAAAGTGTCCAAGACTAAGGAACTCTCATATGCATTCTTCCAAAACCTTTTAAATCTAAAGCCACGCTCTTTCGCAATACTGTGAAGTCATTATCAGGACTAGCGTTCCGATATATCAACTTCGGGCCTTAAAGAAGTTCTACTACTCACATGTAGGTAAATAAACTGCGGAAACAGCACCGTTCAGATTTAGTTACCGCAAACCGACAAATGTCTGGTGCAAACTGTGGTATCCAACAACGATTTTTACAGAAATGCGATTTGAACTCGACTGATATGGCTACTTCCAGTGATCACTTAGTGGATATTGGTAACATCTACCAGATATCTGCCAATTTCTAATTAGTATGTCACGTGATTATATATTCTGTATTTAGTTTTAGTGTCAATAATCACTGTGGAAACATTTATATACCAATTCGGCAAATTCAAAATAAACAAATTTTGATAAAGATGAAAATCTATAGAAGTAATTGCTTAGACTGTAATCAAAATATTTAACGTCCACAACTTGCACACAAATCCAGTCTTTTACTGTAACTCAGTTTTTGTACACAACCTGTCCCCCCTTTTTTTTGTTTTCTAGTATCCTTAGTGCGTTGTTTACTCTTTTAGTTTTAGTTGTTGTGTTGGTTATTTTGTTTACTATTAGCACACACTTGAAACTCGAAAATTGAGACCTCAGCTATTCGAAACGAAAACCATAATGAGTTCAGATAATTTAAAACAAGAACCAATAACTTTGAAAGTTGAAAAAGAAACTTACTATTCTACATTAGCCTCGAATAAATTTAAGGGTAATGAGCCTTTAGTTAAATATGAGAATCAGTCTGTCGAAGATTTGTTATTTGCTATCGAAAAAAATATAAGCTCAAATTCTCTATTGGCATATCCAGATGATTCAGCGTCTGATGGAAATACATACTCAGATGATGCTAGCCCAATTAAGCCTCTCAAAGTGAAATCAATGGATTCAATATTATCAGAATCACTAGAAATTCATCATGAATTGGAAGAAAACGTAATGCAAGATATACCAAAAATTCCGTCTTTTGATGAACTGGCATTCAACACACAGGTAAACAGAACGGCGTCTTTATCAAAGCTAGCAGGACCAAGAAATCTGATATCATCATCACTTCATAGAACTTATTCAACAACTTTGCCAACATCTAATAGTTGGAAATCTTTGGACAAGTCCTGTTTCCAGTCAAAGGATAATTCGCCATCTAAAAAATCTGTATGCTTTGAAGATTCGCCTCCAAAAGTCTGCGAATATGAAGGATATACGCCAGACAATTCAGATGATGATTATGATCCTATCAGAAGTGAATTTGACGAGTTGAATGATGCTTTTGAGAGCAATTGGAATTCTCAACATGTAACTTCTGAGTTACTGAACAAAACAAGATTGCCACCGCAACCACCAAAGCACACGTCGACACCTTCTCCTACAAAGGAATCAACAATGATTGAAGATGAGGATTCTTTGAGTGTAGAATCAGGAAATATAATAGATGATAATTTACAGTTTACTAACGAGGACATACTCCAAGTGAAAAATAAGTTGACTTTAGAGGAACGATTAGACTATGTTTTAGATATGCCATATGGTATAACCAGTGATTTGAGCTCAAAAATTCAACAAGATGAAATATTAAGAGGTTCTAACAGTGCCCCAACAACTCCAAAAAAATCTGATAAATATTACGATGATGTATTGTTACACAAGGTTCATGAAATTTTAAATTCAGGAAGTATTGATAATGATAATGACCATATTCTTGAAGACACATCAAACCTGTATGAGTTGAATATTAGAAACACAAAAGACAATACATTGAAATTAAATCCAGCATTGAAAAGAAGGGGATCTAACAACAGTTTAAAAGAGAGTGAAAAAAAATTATTCACTTCTACTATCGATATTTCCAACAAAGCTCTAACCTTAGTTGATGGATTTAGAGGTGTCACTGATATAGGTGTATTGGAAAATGTAATAAAGTCGACGGATGACCTGATTTCATACCAGTCTGCTTTGGAAACTCCAGAATCTGATTCAGAGACAAACGATTCGAGATTACAAATTGACGAGGAATGCAAAATTTTAAACATATTAACCCCAAGAATACCGGCAGATGATCAAACCACTAAAGATTGCAAAACTCATAAAAAGAAATCTTCTTTATCAAATTCGATCTCAAATTCAATCTCTTTTATTTCATCGTTTGGAAAAGGTATGAGAAATGTGGTGAAGACAATGAACGGCCAAAATAGTGATGTGCAACAGCTCTTTAATTCAGATTCAATAGACCAAGATGACACAATTGATACTATAAAATACGATGAAATCTCCATAAACAATACTTCATCTTCTTGCGAAGAACTTACTCATGTTTCCAATATTATAAACGACAACAACGGCCGCGATGACTTTCATAATGAATACAGTCTTTTTGAACGTTCAGATGATTTTGTTGATCCTTCAAAAGACAATATGGGTGAGTTTCGAGTCAAACCAGAAGCACTGGATAGCAATTTATACATGTATCAACAACAATTGGATGAACAAAATTCAGTTTCTCCATCTGATTTTCAAGACAACTCACAGGATTTATTTGCCAAAAATTTTGAGTCAACTCATGAGGAAAGCATCGAGACATTTCATGATACATCGTCTATTGGATCTTCACAGTTTCAAAAAACGAATCTCATCGTCGATAATGATTTGCCATTCTCACAGGGTTTTTTTAGTCATCCTTTATTTCAGAATCAAAGCGATTTTGCGGAACCAAAAATTATAAACAATATGAAGGACGCTGTTCTGGACTCCAAAACTGTAAAATTTGAGGCAATCAAGAAAGAATCCGATAACTACGAGTTTGCTGATCATGTTTCATTGAATGAATTACAAATCAAAAAAGAAAATGGAAACATTTCAGTTGATGAGTTCGAGGACAAGTCAGAAGCTTCAATTAAAAGAGAAGTCAGCGGCCAGATTATTCCACCAGCTGTGATCGTAAAACTAGAGCAGGGTGAAGCAAAAGTTGAGCAACATAGTACAACTTCAGCTATAGGGCGACCAATGCAGTCAGTTTCTCTAGAGGAGGGAGATACATCAGTCCTATCAGATTTGTTTAATGTCCCATCCTTAGAATTTGAGAAATTAAAGATGCCGCTTTTTGACAGTATTGAAGACTATGGAGCTGATCTGTTTAAATATATTGAGGATTCAGATTTGTCAGTAGAACATGAACAAAGGGATGTCAAAAAAAATACACCTGATACAGACTATATTTCCATATGGCACAATCAGCCGGTGGAAAAAATTACAATACCAAGGATGGCAATCGACAAGAAGAAGAACATAATTGTTGAAAGCAGCCATCCGAAAGACATTAAAGTTGTCAACAGAAGGGTTATTTCAAATTCTGAGTCAACAAATGAAAGGTCTGGTGATATTGTGGATAAATCATCTCTGACTGGTTCAAAAGCTAGTAATACTGAGTCATCGACTAAGACCCAAACAGAAACGGAAAGCTCGATGAATGTTAATAATTTACTGTTACCAAAAGCTGTTAGCATATCTGATTTCAGTACTGCATTTAAGGATTGGGATATCAAGGTTAGGGATTCAACACCGTCCATTGTACAAACTCATCTGATAAAGCCATCGGTGTTAGACTTGATAAATTATAATTCCACTACCGACGATGTTCATTTTATATGGAAAAATGGAAGTTCAATAGAAAACACTGATCCATATCCAAATAAGAAATATGATCTTCAAAAGATATTTGAAGATAAAAAGAAGTATGAACAAGAAAACGATGAGAAGGCTGACTTTAAAGTTTTAAACTCTGATGCCAACATTGTTGAGAACTTTTTTAGTGGTTTTGAAGCTGAAATTGAACAAGGTTCTATAATATCAGATAATTTAGTTGGAAAAGGAGATATGTTGTATCAAGATTCCCATCAAAATAATGCAAATGTCAGTGAGCTAAATGTTTCCTCTTCGTCAGTAGAAAAACTTCCTGGAAGCTTTCTTCATAACTCTGATACCGAAGAGTTGGATGACGATTTAGCGGCCGCCTTCAATGAGGAGTTTGAAAAGGCGTTACAAATTCAAGAACATGGATATGCAACGCGTGATAATCAACAAATTGTGGTTGCAAAGGGTGATAATTCATTCGTTGAACAATCCTCCTTGATAGAAAACCAGACTTTCGAACATGATACACAGTTGAATGTTTCAAGTGCGAGAGATTATTACACCGACAGAATACCAAAAGGAAGAAAAATCTCTTTAAATCCATTGAGTGTTGTTTCTGAATCAAGACTGAATATTCAAGATCCAAGAAAAAATCCGTCAACATCAGAAGCTTTGCATATGGTTGCTGGTGACCAGATTCTAGTGAAGAAAAGGGTTCGAGGAGCTGAGATTATAAATAAGCCAATCTCACAAATCAAGAGTTCTGAAATCGTTCACTTGCCAAATAACGATAAAGGAAGATTCTATATTCATATTAATTCTTTAGAAAATGTCATGTTAGATAATTTCAAGTACCGCAAGGCCAAGTTCCGCTTGGTTATTGATAATGGCATTCATTCAATTAAGACGCAATCAATTGAGTTAAACAAATCTGTTACAATTGATAAGGAATTTGAGTTGACAGTTGAAAAAGATTTACGTTCTATCATAACACTGAAATGTGAATATGAACGGCCAAAGAACGAACTGGTTGAAGTCACAGAAAAAGTCCCTGTAAAGCTTAGCATTTTAAATCGTTTATTTGGGCATACACCAAAAGCGACTATTCGTAAGAAATTTGTCACAAGGGAAGTGACGCATGATGATTGGGATAATAAAATGGCAATTGATGGCTCTTTTGGTAGAGGTTTTATTGATTTTAAGACTTTTGAGTCTAAAATAAATGGCAACACTTCAGATTTTAAGATTCCAGTTTATAACGAGTGGGAAAACTACAAACAAGCAGACAAGATTATTAAACGTGACCCTTATCATATTGCTACGTTGAATGTCACGATGCTGTTTATTCCTAGAACCTCACCATTAGAGACATTACCGCCAAGTATTAAGATTGGTTATGAAATTGTTGAGCTCCTTAAACGTCAAGAAGCATTAAATCATGAAGGTTATTTGTATCAAGAGGGCGGTGATTGTCAACTATGGAAACGTCGTTTTTTTAAATTAAATGGTGTCAATTTAGTTGCACATCATGAAACTTCACTTAAACCAAGAGCTAACATTAACTTAGCAAAAGCTGTTGAAGTCATGCACTCTGGCAAAAGACAAAAAAACAAAAACGGTTCGTGTCAAAGAAATTTCACCGATGAAATTTTAATGAGCGGTTGTTTCAAATTGAGATTTGCAAATAATGAAATCATTAATTTCAATGCCGATTCAAAAGAAGAGCAGGCTGTTTGGATTAAGTACTTGGAAGAAATCGTTGATTACAACAGATATCATCAACCCTGGGTTAAATTTTTACTGCAAAAATCTACTAAGTGATGCTTTTTTCTCTTTTTTTTACGTATGTATTTTATGTACATTTCTTTCATATATTTCGGATAGGTTTTTACTTTAATTTTTGTGCTTTTTTATTCTTATAGCATCAATAAATGTGCTATAATCGATACCACTTTAATGAACAATTTGTTATTTTTATTGCCTATAGTTAACACTTTTTGATAAAAAAAAGAAGGTGAATCTGTAGTTATGAAACCGTAGATACGTACATGAGTGGTCAATATTTTTCACACAAATAGTAATATACATTTTTAAACTAGATAAGTATATTCAAACATATGCTTAATATCCCGTTAACGACGTTGTCTACTGTTGTTGTCGTATCTTGGACGACGATCTCTGTCACGATAGTCACCTTTATTCCCATCCCTGTCTTTTTCCCATCTTTCTCTTTCATCCTGGTTAGTGCTAGTACTGTTTTCATCAGCAAAATTTGGAGTTAGCTGCTTTCTTGGAGCTTTCGGTAAATTTGGGTTCTGAACTAAAGGTGTAGAGTCATATGGACTGGCTTGTTGATTGAAATTTTGTTGATGTTGAGACTGACTGTTATTATTACTGTTAACATTATTGTTGTTATTACTACTATTAACGGGGTTAGAATTATTATTACCATTACTGTTGTTGTTGTTGAATTGATTAAAGTTAGGCATTCCTGGCATTCCTGGCAAACCTGGCATTCCTGGCATACCCAATGGTGGCATGCCTGGCATTCCTGGCATTCCTGGCATTCCTGGCATTCCTGGCATACCTGACATACCTGGCATTCCTGGCATTCCTGGCATTCCTGTCATACCCATCGGTGCCATTGAAGGTAATCCCATTGGTGCCATATTTGGCATCATTGACATCATAACTTTCTGAGGATTGAACTCACCGCGCAATTTATCTTGTTTTGAGCAGTAAGCAGTCCATGTAAATTCATCAAAGCCATAATTAAAATAATCAGAAATATCGGCACCCGGTTGTCTCCATGGTTTATCTTTTAAATCTTGTAGATTTAATTGAGTTATTGGCTTTCCATCAATTTCTGCAACTTTGTCAATTTCAATACCTGGAACTCTTATGATTGTCGATGATTGCTGTAATGATGTTTCCTGATCCTTTGAAGCTTCTCCGTTTTCCGTTACTTGTGTTGATTCCGCTTTTGCAGCATCATCAGTCATTTCATTTGGTTCAGTTTTGGAATCTCCGCCTCCAATAATAAATTCAATATCTGAATCTGAATCTGAATCTGATCCATCCTCTCCATCATCATTATCCTCTTCTTCCTCTTCTTCTTCTTTTTCTTCTTGTTCATTGTCTCTGTCAGCTTTAATTTTGTCGCTAATAGAATTTTTGTTTTCTCCGTTATTGACATTGTCCTTTGAGCTTATGGTATTCGTATCATTATTGACTATGTAGCGTATTAGTTGCCGTTTTTTTAAATCAGATTATACTCTTGATAAAATACTCACAATCGTTTAGTTTCTGTTTCTTTGTAACTTGTTCAGTATCAGAACCTGACCCATAAAGAAAATCATCTTCATTATCAGAAGCATTGGACATCTTTAATCAAAGAATATATCAAGCGCGCTAGTATTCAATGGATGCTGAATACACTCAGATATATTTGTTGATACTGTTTATACGTGCAATCAATTTTCTGCTCTTGGTAAAAAAAATCTCAGAAATACCTCGGTTATCACGTGAACATATTTCCGGTCACCTAATCGATTTCAGAACTACTAATATGGCACGTTCAATTGATACCATTTTGCTAAATATTGAAATATATACCTGACCAAACAACAAAACAATAAGCAAAACCAGAAAAAAACCAACACCAAAATTCTAAGCAGAGAGGCAAACCGTAAACCAATATATATCTATAGCATAAGCATAAGAAAAATATAGCACAAATAGTATGATAAAGTTCAAAAAGACATAAACAGATGCTATGTATATGTGCTTACATATGTAAGTATGAGTATCAATTTCCCTGATGGAGAATTGATATGATTGGAAAAACAGTGAACTGTGTTTGAAGTATATCTTTTGCACCAGATCATACTCAACGTGAATTCAGCTCTGGCAGCTGAATAATCATATCACTACCATCATTGTTAAGACCGGTAAAACATAGATTATTGTAATAATTATAAACACTTTTATTTTTCTCGTCAATTTCCTTATGGAATTTTGAAATTCTGTGTTCTAAAGTATTCAGTTCGTTGAAATTTGAGAATCTGTAGTGAAGATAACCGACAAATTCGTCAACCCTTAGATTTGAATCAAAAGATAATTGGTATTTGCCGTGCAGAGAATAACGGCTGAAATCATAAGAAGAATTAGAATCATGTTGCATATCTGGGTTAAGAATGTCAGTGGGATTGGCCCTTCTTAATTTGTTATCTTGACTACGCTGCAATAATTCAGAGCACGTTGATGATCTTTTTCTTGGTTTATCACCATTCATGACTCCTCCAAAAACATCAGGAACATAGACGCATTGCTGTTCAACACCGCTACTGATCCATCCATATTCCCTTTTAATATCAAATGATGATCTCTTATAAAGTGGTCGTTCGGTTGTTCTTGTCAAAAGTTCAGTACTATTTTGATAAGTTTTTTTCAACAATCTCTTTTCCTTTTGTAATTGAAAAGCAATGTTTCTTTCAACAGTTAAATAGATAAAATTCTCTAGCAATTTGTCATAAGAATAATCTCTCTCAATTTTAGATTTCTCTTCCTCTGAGTGATATGGACACTGCAATTTCCTTTTACAAACTCTACCTCTTTTTGTTATAACAGAACAGAGGAAATTTGGGTCACGTAAATTATTCAGTGGAAATTTATTAATCTCCGTTTCTGCTGAAGATGTTGAATCATTAAATGAAGTGAGATTAGATGACGAAATTGAATTTGACAATGAAGCAAGAGTTGATGATGAAACTGAATTGGACAGTGAGGAACCAAACTCGCATGAATAATCTTTTCGTGTCAACTCTTTCTCAAAAAATATTGGTGTGCTTAAGCCTAACGGTGAAGCTAAAATCTGTTAGTATAACCCGATAGGTTTTAGGGCAGGGGCAAACGTATGAGACTTCCAACTATTCAAATATTTAACCACATTGATATCTAGCAAGTATAAATAGTATAAAAGTTAAAACATATTAAGAGTTAGTGAATTTTGGTATCTAAAGATGTATCTAAAAAGTGGTATCTCGTAAAGGGTATTGCAAAGGTATCTTAAAGTTAGCAAATTTCAAAATAATTTAAATATTGAATATTTGAACGCACAACTAAAAGGGAAAAAAAAAATACTATGACGTGTAATTGTGAATCTTACCGGTGGCTTCCTTAACTTTACAGTCAGAGTGAATATAGCTTTTATCATTTTTGAATTGAAACAACTGATAATCTGAAGAACTGACCAGATCAGAGTCATTCAGCAACTCAGGAAACATAGAAATGTTACTTGCATCGTGTTCAAAGCTTAAATAATCATTAATATCGAATTTAGAATCCTGTTTCTCATTTGATGCGATTGCTACTGTTGATGGTATTGCTGCTGACATGAAACTAGTTCATCTTTATTAGTTTCCTCTTGTTTCCAATGTGATTCAAAGCGACAAAAACTGCAAATACTAACAAATTGAATGAACTAATATTATGTAGCTTCAAAGAATCAAAAAGATAATTTTGAATAAACAGACTAACTTGAAAGAAGTCTCTTACCCCCTATATTGATAGAAAAAAATAGAAATCAATAAATAAAATATAATTACTGTCAACCTGATAGGGCACCACCTTAAGGTCACCTACCTCGAACATAGGGTTACATTTAAGTGCAATTTCCTATTTGGGGGTTGTGACTGCTCATTTTTGAAACACCCACACAAGCTTCAAGAAACTCAAACGGATTTTTTGGACTCTCACAATAGGGCAAAATTCCAGTTTTTTATAGGCACTTGACCGAGCAGTGCTTCACAACCATCAACACAAACTTTTCATTTCCCACCACAAATTTCAAATTTTCTTTTCTTTTAGTAAAGTAATATATAATAAGTCAACAACAAAATCATAGATCAAAATGTATGTTTCATCTACATAATAACACTTCTCACTTCAGTTTTTGATACACTGTTATTTATTCATATGTATTTATACTGCATTACATTTATTCTAAGAGTTTAGTATAAGTCTTTGTTGAATCAGATTCAGCAACAGCAATTGACATGTAATACAAGTTGATAATGAAATGGATAATAGACAAAATCAAAAACATTGATAGTAGATGGGCATTTTCTATGAGGAAGAGGAAGATTTACTAACTCAGTATTTAGGACTAAAAGAACAAAGAAGGTTGGTATCACAGGTAAATATGGTGTCCGTTACGGTTCATCATTACGTCGTCAATGTAAGAAATTAGAAGTTCAACAACATGCTCGTTATGATTGTTCATTCTGTGGTAAGAAATCAGTTAAAAGAGAATCTACTGGTATCTGGAACTGTAAATCATGTCACAAAGTTGTTGCTGGTGGTGCTTACACCGTCTCAACTGCTGCTGCTGCCACTGTTAGATCGACCATTCGTCGTTTAAGAGAACTTGCTGAAGCTTAGATACACTACTTTATCAAAATAAATAGTTGATTTAAAAAAGGTTTGGTTATTTTTTATATTTGTTTTAATTTATTATATATCTTAATGCATTTATAAGGTTTTCTGGTTGATGTTTAATACAGGAACTTTGTACATCAGTTTTTAAAAGTGTACTATGTATGTTGTAATACTTATTTGCTGAAGATCTGTTCATTCGTCTGACGACTTCAAATGTCGTATAATTTTTAATGAAATCTGGTAAGATATTCTAGCCATGGGTTATGATACCTTGTTTGAGTACGATGAAGTTATATTACCACAAACAGAAAAGCTTCCACAAACTGTTGAAATTTCTAAGAAGTTGTGATGAAACTTCCTGTTTTACTAAATTCGTTTCATAGAGTCATATACTTGCTATTTATCGTCTTGATAGCCGGATCGAATCTATTACATAGCATATATGCCTTGAGAGAACACATTTCAAAATTAGAATTAGAAGTGCAGCCTCATATAAACTACCTCAGCATATACACTTCGAATTTATATTGTCTGAAAATTCATTTTCCACTTGTTTTTTTATTACCACGCTATAAATCAGTAAATAAAAATATTTCTCTATTCGCAGAAGACTGAGCCGATGAAATAGTTACAAAATGAGCAGAAAATTATTAAACTCTTCTTCTTTAAAGTACAAACGTTATTATGAGGACTATATCCAATCAATACAGGCTAAATTGCATTCAGAGAGAGGGTTTGACATATACCAAAAGTGCGACTCGGAGAATATGAGTCTTAGTAACTTTGCAAACAAAGATTTCAGTTTCAGGTACGAAAGCACTGAAGGTATCAGTAGAGACGACTACTGCAACAGGAATACTTCATCCAACTACAACCATGAATTGCACGGATTGATTACGTTGCACCAATTTTACGTGTTTAATAAAAAAGTTCCCTATGATGATAATGAGTTAGTATATACGTATAGTACTTCTGCAGAGTTGTGCATACCGAGATTCGACAGATACATTTACTAATTTCCAGATACGAATTGATAAAAAACTTCACTATCGAAAAGGATTTGGGCAAACATATCAAGAGATTTGATGACTCGATAGTCTTGAGAAAGTTCCTGGAGATTTTAAGAACTACAAACATTTTTGGTTTCTCTCAACTTCACTTCAAATCACATGAACTTGATTGTCTAAAAAAACTTCATTCTTTCTTGGAGACTTCCTTGTTACAACTATTTAAAATACATGATGAAACGATACAGAACGAAAATTCAGCTTTTTATTACAAGTATGATTTAAACGTAAACAACGACTTAGATAAGGTTTTGCTGATGATGGTATGATGAATATATACATAATATAAGATAGTGACTAATACAGTAGTTACGAACACCGACGATTTTCTTTACCCCAGATTTCTATGATCGGTATTTTTCTGTAGTTTCTCCCAAGAAATTAGCGGAACCGAAACGGTTAGACTCGAGCCCACAAATGGTTGTCTCATTTACTTGGTCACTGCTAAAGGACCACTGACTACCTAAACTTTAAAAACGAGTGGGAGTACGAAGCCCCTCTAAATTATTTTCTAAGAGACGATTCATGCAATGAATATGTTCAATCGATAAACTGAACACGAAAAGGAATAATGGAAAGATAGTGCAAGTCATTTATTTCCTCCTTGTATCCTATTTTCTTCTGAGAAAACTTTGGACAGAAATCGAACCCAGGTCGCTGAACAGAAGCCCAGACAGAACTTGTAGAGCTGGAACGCTTAAATGGAGTTGACATTTCCCTTAATCCGTTTTTCTCCAGGGGATCAGAAAATCATGATCCTGTTGAAAAGAAGGTATAAATACCTTAATTTTCCCCAGATTCCTTTCTTTGCCAGTTTTTTCCCACTCTAATATATCGTTATATATATATATATCAGTTCACTTCATATTCATTTTTTATTAATTCAACATGTCAACAACTACTAAGAAAAAATCAAATTCGACAGTGATTAATTTGGTTGCTGGTGGTACAGCAGGTTTATTTGAAGCTTTATGCTGTCACCCTTTGGACACCATAAAAGTCCGTATGCAATTGCACAAGAAATCAGGTTTGAAGAATCCAGGTTTCATAACTACAGGTGTTTCAATTGCTAAAAATGAAGGATTTTTGGGTTTATACAAAGGTTTAGGAGCTGTTGTTATTGGTATTATACCAAAAATGGCTATTAGATTTTCATCGTATGAGTTTTATAGATCATTTTTGAAGAACAGCGATGGCTCTATAAACACATCGTCAACTTTTATTGCAGGTGTCGGTGCAGGTATCACTGAAGCTGTTCTTGTTGTTAATCCAATGGAGGTTGTTAAAATCAGATTACAAGCACAACACCATTCTTTGAAAGATCCAACTTCTGCTCCAAAGTATAGAAACGCTCCTCATGCTGCTTATGTTATTGTCAAAGAGGAAGGTTTCAAAACCTTATACAGAGGTGTTTCATTAACTGCCGCCAGACAAGCTACAAATCAAGGTGCTAACTTTACAGTATATTCGAAGCTTAAAGAATATTTACAAGATTACCATAAGAGCGAAACATTACCAAGTTGGGAAACTTCACTGATTGGTTTAGTATCTGGTGCAATTGGTCCTTTCTCGAATGCTCCGTTAGATACAATAAAGACAAGATTACAAAAAGAAAAAAATTTGAGTAAAGATTCAGGTTTAGCTAAAATTGTTAGAATCGGAAGACAATTGATCAAAGAAGAAGGTGTGGGTGCTCTATATAAAGGTATTACTCCAAGAGTTATGAGAGTCGCTCCAGGTCAAGCCGTTACATTTACAGTGTATGAATACGTTCGTAAGTTTTTGGAAGACTTGCCAAGTATCAGTGATAATCAGGTTACCGCTTTTGAAGAATAGAAAATGTATAAATTAGAGTTGTTATCGATTAATAATTCAGCTGAGTTTTTAAATTTATCTAAAAAGATGATGTGATCGTCAGGGGAAGGGGTCATCAAAATTAAAATAATGTTATCTAAATGTAAATGTATTAATAGTTTGCTCAGAAAAAAGCATTTTATCAACTTGTATTTAATTTATAAATTTTATTATTCCACCTTTAATATTGAACTTTAATAGTCTCTGTAGTTCTGTTATTTTTCTGTTGATAGAAGAGATGAAAATTAAGATTTCGTCTTGTTGGTGTAGCTATGAGAAGTTCGAAAAAATGATAGTTTAAATTAAAACTGGGGAGATGACAACATACCCATTTACCAACTTAATCTCTGAATACGACTATATTTGGCTAGGTCAAAGTGTACAAACAGATGGCATACCTGGATTTCATCGATCACAATTCACTGTGTACAGATTCTATTGAAATAAATAATTAAGCAAGGTCAACATGGATATTAAACATTATATAGGAGAAAGGAAATTAATATAGCAAATTGACACAATATAAAAAACTAATAATAATAACAATAATAATAATAATAATAATAAGAATAAGAATAAGAATAAGAATAAGAATAAGAATAAGAATAAGAATAAGAATAAGAATAAGAATAAGAATAAGAATAAGAATAAGAATAAGAATAAGAATAAGA